>RJWJ010022774.1:0-26496 GCA_004363605.1 Indri indri | reverse complement strand
TTTTATTGTTTTGATATCATCAAGATGTTTAATGACCTTTGATAGTTTCTTGTCTATGATTTGGGCATTGAGAATTGTCTGTGTCAATGATTTCAAGGTAAGTAAGGGTCTGGGGATTTGGCATTTTTATTAATATTTTATTTTATTCTTTTAATTAGTTTATTTTTACTTGACAAATAATAATTGTGTACATTTATGGGGTATGATGTGATGTTTTGATCTATGCATACATTGTAAAAAGACTCAGTCAAGCTAATAAACATATCTGTCACCTCACCAACTTATCATTTTTGCATGGTGAGGACGTTAAAAATCTATTCTTTTAGAAATTTTGAAATATGCAATCGTTACTGTTAACTGTGGTCACCATGCAGTGCAAAGATCACTAAAACTTACTTCTCCAGTCTAATTGAAACTTTGTACCCTTTGATCAACATCTCCCCTTTCCCCATCCCTCCCCAGCCACCTCCCAGCCTCTGGAAACCATATGTTTACTCTTTGTTTCTATGACGTTGACTGTTTTGGATTCCACATATAAGTGAGATCATACAGTATTTGTCTTTCTGTGCCTGGCTTATTTCACTTAGTATGATGTCCTTTAGGTGCATTCATATTGTCATGAATGACAGAATTTTCTTCTATTCTAAAACTGCGTATAGTATTCCATTGTGTGTCTACACACACACACACACACACACACACACACACACACACACACACACCAGATATTCTTTATCCATTCATGCATTGATGGATACTTGGGTTGCTTCCATACCTTGGCTACTGTGAATATGCTAAAATGAACATAGGAGGGCAGATATCCCTTCAGCATACTGGTTTCAGTTCCTTTGGATATATAGCTAGTAATGGGATTGCTGGACATATGGTAGTTCTCTTTCTAATTTTTTCAGGAAACTCCATACTATTTTTCAAAATGGCTGTACTAGTTTTCATTCCCACCAGCCAAGAGTGTACAAAGGTTCCGTTTTCTCCATATCCTCACCGATGCTTGTTATCATTTGTATTATTATTATTATTTTTAGAGATAGGGTCTAGCCTTGTTATCCAGGCTGGAGTGCAGTGGCATGATCATAGCTCATTGCAACCTCAAAATCCTGCCCTCAAGTGATCCTCCCACTTCGTTCTCCCAAAGTGCTGAGATTACAGGTGCAATCCACAGCTCCCGGCCTTGTTTGTATTTTTGATAGTAGACATTCTAACAGGTTTGAGGTGATTGCTCATTGTGGTTTTAATTTGCATTTCCCCGATGATTAGAGATGTTAGACATTTTTAAATAGATCTGTTGTCCATTCATGTCTCTTCTTTTGAGAAATGTTTGTTCAGATTCATTGCTTGTTTTTAATCAGGTTTTTTTCTTGCTATTGAGTTGTTTGAACTCCTTATATTTAATATATTTTGGACATTAGCTTTTTATCCAATGTATGGGTTACAAATATATTTTTCCCAATTCATGGGCTGTCTCTTCATTTTGTTGTTTCCTTTGCTGTGCAGACTTTTTTTTTTTTTTGCATTTTAAGATAATTGAATTAGGTTTAAGAAATATAAGCCCCAACATATTATTATATTATATCATATATTATATACACATATATATGCATATATACACATATGTATTGCATCGTATATGTCCATTCTTAAGTGTTAAGCAAAGCACTTTAAATGTTGTTTTCAAAGTAATACATACATGTGATTTAAAAAATTAAACAGACATAGCGGTAATATCTTACCATATCCATAAGACTTATGACATTTCCCAAAAGCAAACATTTTTACTTCCATAGTGATTTCTTCTTCATACTTCTAAATCAGGAATTCTTAATGTGGATTGCATGAATAGGATTCAGAAGGTCTGTGTGCTTAGGGAAAAAAAAGAATTGCAAATTTATTTTTATTAATCTCTAAATTGAAATCTAGCATAGGCAACAAATCCACAGTGATATCAGCAGTACCATGCCTTCATCAGTGATAGAATTTAGAAATATTTCCATACAACATTAAGTTGTTGCAAAAATCTATCTTGAAATATTTATTTTCACCTCTATTTCTAAATTAGATCTTTCATTTAATATATTAATAAAGAAGACTATTGCCTTTCACACATTTGTTTAATGTTTTTGTTTCGATATAATTGATTTCCTTTGTAATTCTATTTTATTTTATGCATTTAAAATATTATTTTGAGAACAGTTCCATAGGCTTCACCAGATTGTCAATGGTGTTCATGCCAAGTGTATGTTAAAAATCTCTGCTGTAAATACTATGTATATGCTACAGTTCCTTGATTTATCGAATTTAGGCATTTGGGGCATCCTCTGCTATGATAGAAGAGGATTGAGCTCATTTATAACATTCTATTACCCCTCTTTCTCCTATTCTTTGATATAATTAAATTACTCTACTTTGCTTCTCAGTTGGTTATTTTTTCAATTTAAGGATCTACTTATACCTTTAATTAAAATTGCTGTTAACTGTATCTCTTGATGTTCCATTTTACTGCAGGCAGATATTAGCATCCTCATTCTTTTCTTTGGCTTTCATTTCCACCCTCCTACATCCCAATTTCTGTCATTATTACTTTTATATGGAACATTGTCAAATATAATAACATTTGCATTCTGTTCCAAAACCATAATGATGTTCTGAAAACATAATTAAATCTCCAAATATTTATCTAAGTATTGATTCTAAAAGTTGAAGATCAGTAAACAGTATTTACATTGTTGTGACTATGCAAGTTTTTACTATACTGTACACCTAACAAGCAAACTAGGGTTCTATGTCATTTTGAGCAGCTCTTTGTTTTTCATGAAGTTTGTAATGATCTTCTTTTCTTACCTTATTTATTTTTTGCAATACTTGCCTTTACCAAGTCTTCAGTTTTTTCCAAATTCTTGGGCATAATAATTATTCTCTCTGGATACTCCCATTTCTGAAGTCTCCTTTGGAGTCTTCTATTTCGATTGTATTTTAGGTTTGCTGTAGAGCTTATTTGGCTCCATCTTCAAGTAACTTACCAGAAAATTTTGCATAGGAACAAAAGTTTCTGGGACTTTACCTGTCAAAATGATTTTATTCAACATTTTTATAATTTAGCGAAATATAGAATTCCAGGTCGATAACCATTTTGGTTTTTCAAAATTCCACAGATATATCATGACTAGTAGTTAGTTTCTCTAATTGGTATTTTGCTTTTGTTTTTATTTGTTTACTTACTTTTTGAGTAATAAGACTCAGCCCTAACCTGTGTCTCCTTTTATTAAAAATAGTAATGTCTTCTGTGTCGGAGTAATCTCCTTTAATTTCCGCGACGTTATTTTCTCTTATCTCTTTTTGTGGGTATTAAACATTTTGTATTATCCTTTATACCTTTTCTCTTATATATTCCCTGTCTTTTTGTTCAATTCAGTCTCAAAGCCTATTTTAGAAATTTACACAAATTTTATCCCACCCATTTTCAAGTATACTTTCTTCTTCGTTACTTAATTTTTTCATAGACTATTACCATTGTATGGCTATGATAACTTTTCAATTCTCTCTGAAGATTTTGAGATTTATTTTTTTAAAAATGCTCTTCGCCAAATTATCTGTTTCTCCTAGAACCTTTTTATTGTATATTTGGCACTCCTTTTCATGCTGCAAACTTTCCACAAATATTTGGTGATTCTTGATTGCCCATGTAAAATTATAAAGACTCTGATGTCTGTTTATCTGGACAGAGTTTGTCAATGGGCAACCTTCACTTAGGGGAATGGGTCAGATGGCTAGCCATAACTCTAAAGTCTCCACAATCCTTCAAAAATCAGAGAGGTCTTTTTTTGGAGGACTGCCAAGCTCATTAGCAAAACCTTCACATTTCTTTTTGTGTGGGAGTTTGCTATATTGCTGAATTCCAGGCAATATGCATGTAGTGGTGAAGCAGGTAGGAGGGGATTTGACTCCATCGATTGTCAAATTTTCCATCTCTGTTTTCTTCTTGCCCTTCATGTTACTTAGCATTTCCAAGTCCTGAACCTTCCTAAGGTATAACAGGTAACAGGGCACCCAGTAACTTTTCAGTTGCATAATAGCTCTCCATGGCTCTTCCAGGTTGCAGTGTGTCTATTCTGTCATTTTTTCTCCTGCACCTTTTTATTGTCCAAAAATCTGTTGAAAAATTATATCCACTAATAATTACATTCCATATTCTTTGTTGTTGTGGTTTTTACTTTATTATCCTTATTTGTTATTAGAACAATGATGTCTCTGAAAGATCGGAGAAGAATGTCCATAATCTTAAAACCAGAAGCCCTGAGTATTACAGTACAATAATAAAGGTTTTATTTTGCTTATAATTATTTGATCCAAAGGCCTAACATTGTATTGTATATCAAAACAAAATATTTTTGTGTACCTCAACATACATTTTTTTCAGAAATCCAACAAAAATGGTAAAACAATGAAAGATTATGTTTCACTTTTCCTGAACTTTACCAAAGTTTGCTCACCATTTCAAATATCACTTACTACTTGAGTTACCAAACAGCAACTCAATTGTGTCAATTGTACTTTTAGCTCTGGCTTTTTGGTGATTCTACATATATTTGCAAGTATCTGACTTGATCATTTTTCTTTCATTGTAGACATATTGAACATTTACATATTCAAATATATAGTATTTTATTAGAAATTACTTCCTTTTTATTTCCTCCTTTATATTACACCTAGGACATTATATTGATTTTGTTGAAATAAGTACCTGAGTAATTTACATTATTTATGACTTTCATTTCAGAATGGTGAATAAATAAATAAATGGTGACAATAAAAATCTTTATTTAAAAATGAATCTTTGGTTCTGATAAGGTTGAGAACCAGTGATTTAAATCATAAGCCTAATTTTTTTTATGGCTTTTAGTCTTTACAAGGAACATAAGAATGAGTTTCCAAATATTAGGGAAAAAAAAAGGAGCCCTGAACAAAGTTCTTTTTTCATTGATGCTTTCTAAAAGCAATGATTCAGAATTAAGTACCTAGAAGTGTTCTGTGTCCCTGCACATGAGTTTAAATCAATCACCTTCCATCTACCTGTTCTCTACTTGATGCTTACTTAGATGTTCTCCAGCAGGGGTCAACGAACCTTTTCTGTAAAGGGCCAGAGAATAAACATTTTAGAGTTTGAGGGCTAGACTGTCTCTGTTGCAACCACTCTAATTCTGGTATTTATAGCATGAAAGCAATCATAGACAATACATAAATGGATAACCATGGCTATGTTACAATAAAACTTTATTTGGAAAAATAAATGACAGGCTGGATTTGGCATAGTTGCTGTTAGTGAGGATGTTTTTATCCTCTCCAATGGCAAAACCATTTAAACATATTGAAATTTTTGCAAGTATTTTGGTATTCAAGCCATTGTAAACGTTTGTTTAGAGGTGTTAATATTTTGCTAAGTTTTCCTCGTTCCCTATTTGGCTGTTTGCTGTGATGATTGATAAGCGTAGCTACTTTATATATAGAAAGAAACAAACTGCTAATATTCCCTCACCATTCTTGGTGATATTAAGACCCTTTACAAAACTGAACCAAGTTGAGATTCTTCCTAAGAAGGAATATAGAGAGGGTGAAAAATATCTATAATGGATTAACCTAAAATAATTAACCATCGAGGAAAAATAATTTATGAGTAATGATTGAAGTTGTGATTAGTAAAGAAAAGGGAAAGTTTTTGAGGGTCTCATGAGTTATCACACATTTGAAGAATTACTATGAAGAATTCCAAGGTTTAATGGTAGTATTTTTTTTAGCTTCGGAAATTTAAAAAGAAAACCTTTTTTGTTCCTTAAGAAAAACTTGATTAGAGGTTTACACTTAAGGAATAGCATGGTTTTAAGAATCAGAGATTCTTAAGGAGAGATTGAAGTCAGCTTACAATATGAATTATTGGAATTTCCAACTTTGAAAATATATGGATTTGATAAACATTGATTTTGAGCTAAACCAGACAGATAATAAATTTGTTTTCAATGATATCCACAAATTTGTTAGGTATTGAAATAATTGATATATTAGTACGTTTCAATGCTGTCTTTAATGATAGATACTAAAGCATGACTTTTATTTTTGGCAATTAGTTAGGCTTGGTAGGCACAAGCTCTGACAACGTTGACTAGTCTGATACATCACTCGTAGGCTGCATTGTATAAACTCTACTCCCTGCAGCACGAGTATAGATGATGACTGTCAACTTTGGCCTTTCACAGATGTTATCTAATGTCTAAAATATTCTCTGAAGTATTTTTTCCCCAGATTTAAGTTTAGAAATGTGGTTTGCTTAGTGCAGTGCTTTCAACTGGGGGTAATTTTTATCTCCCATAGGACATTTGGCAAAGTCTAGAGATATTTTTGCTTCTCCAAACTAGAGTATGCTATAGGCATCCGGTGCACAGAGGCCAGGGGTACTGTTGTACTTCCTACAATGCACGTCACAAGTCTCCCACAATAAAGACTTATCTGACCCAAACTGTTAATGCCAAAGTTGAGAAACGCTGGTTTAGTGTAAAATTTGAGGATTCTTTAAAATCCATATCATCTTAATTAGGAAAGTAATGCTCATCAATGAGGCACTTCAATATATTCTTAATGGAGATATTTAGAAATGCAGCATTTCCCTGTATGTCTGGATCACAGTGAAATCAGTGGTTGTCATCGTCTCTTCCCAGGCCAATCATTCGTTTGCTTATCAAACATTTAATGAGTACTTTATGTGGGACTTGGGTTGACTATACAAAACTGAATAATATTTGGTCTTAATCTAGATTAATGCTAGGCAATGAAGGTGGCTGCACTGTTGTGCTCTATGACTTTTGTAATGTTTTGTTAAATGACAGCAACTCCTTGGGCTTCATTAAAAACAAGGATAGGTATGCCATGAAATTTGAAAACTTCATTGAGATTGGCAAGAGGATGGGGTAAGATAGTTGATTTATAGAATCTTTAGTTCTATTTTCTTGCTTAAGTAATCCATAAACCAAAACTGCTAACAGACCTCTAGTAAGTAATGACGCTTACAGGCAAAGGAATGCAGTAAATGAGTTTTATATGTTTATTTAAAAAAAATGTGAACATTATTGCTATGGTCTGAATGTGTCCTCCAAAATTCATGTTGAAATGTAATCATTATTCCAACAATGTATCATCAGAACAAACTTTCAATGAAATTAGTGTTAAAGTAGGTTTGTGCCTATAGCATATTTGAATTTGTGGATGTATGCTTTGCAAAGACTCTGCTTCTGTCTTTATTTTTTGGAAACTAGGACATGGACTATAGGCTTAGTTTCCAAATGGGGATTTTAAAATAATAGCTTTCTAAAATAAATGAAAATATTTTTTATTATTCAAAATTTGAAAAATATTTTGATCATTAGTTATGTTGAAATGATATTTTGTTGTTTTTTTAAAACTACGTTTCTTCTTTGTGCTATTAAGTGAGAAAGTAAGAAAACACCTAGAAGACCAATCTATTTTTACTGTGTAGTGATCCCCCTAGTGGATGTGAGAAGCAGCTAGCTTCGAGATTTGCATAAAGAAGCAGGTGATGGTGGGTGAGACTTTGCTACTTGTTTCTCACTTTCAGAAAGTGTTTTACAAGATCAAAACTGTCTTTACTATTTTTAATAAAGGAACTCCAAGTGATTAAATTACCTTTTTAGAAAGTCTTAATGAGGCAGAAAGTGGTAGAAGTGCATAATTCTTTAAAGTTAGAAAAAGATAAATATTTTAAATAAAAGTTGGTGTGATACTTTTGTAGTTTCTTAAAACACTATTTAAAGAAAAGGATTTTAGCAATTATTTTGTGTTCTTTTATTTAAATTTGCTAAGTATTTAAAATCAGTCATAATAGAACCTGATGCTGCTATATATCTGACCTTGAGTTAGAAGATTTTTTAAAACAAGAATAACAAGTCAAGGAAATTGATGGTATGGAAATTGATTGCTTATGATGAAAGTGCTGTTTAAAGACATACTCTCAAAATAAGATGTTTAAGGTAACTGTTTACAGTACCTATATAATAAACTTTCAAAATAAAAATTATTTTGATTGTCCAAAATGTTATTACAATATTAGGCCTGCAGGTTTCAAATATGCTACTATTCAGAACATTGGAAATAGGAGCAGGGAAATAGAGATAGACACCTTGTGAGGTGGGGGAAACTTAAAATATTGCTAGTTACAGAGAGCTAGATGCCATCTTTAGGTAAAGAATAGTGTTAATGATGACCGTATAATGAACCTGAATATCAATAGAATGTTATATTGCCTAAGCAAACAGTGTTATTACTTTCACTTTATTGTACAATACCTTGATGGTTCATGGAGCTGGTACTGTTCTGAGAAAGATATCATTTAAATAGGAAAATAGCCTGTTTCTCCATAAAGGACTTAAAAACTGGTGGATGATAGTACTCTGTTAAGTAAGATTCATTTTGCAAATGCAGCATGTCAAAGTCATATTTAATAATTTCTCTGATATTGCAAAAGGCTGGATAAAATATAAAACAAATGCCTATTCTATTTGTGAAAACAAGATTATTTCATTTGCTCATAGGCATAATTAATGTGATTTTAAACTTTTTACTATTTTGTTAACTTATAAAGATACCTATAGAACAAATAACTGAAGAGCTAACTTGACAGAAAGCAACAATATAATGTGTATAACATAGTATAATCAATGACATAGAACATCATTCAGGTAATGAGAAGTTTTGTAAGTTTTGCTTGATTTATTGAAAAGAATACCATATTTTTCAGGGATTAATTCCTTGATGACAGTAATGATGATTCATGAATTGGATGGAGAGATAGGAAATGAGAAAAAAAGGGATGGAAAATCTATAAATAAGAAAAAAATCCACAAACAATAATTAGTGTAAGTGAAATGTATTTCTGAAGAAAAAAATGGAACAAAGTGAACAATGGAAATCATGGACAATTAGGGTAGATGTAGCTTGGATCATGGAAATGGTGAAAGGCAAAAGATAATGTAATACAACTTGTTCAGAGAAACAATGGAAATCTGTTCAAAATCTCTTTTAAAAGGGCTCCCTCCCACACATATATTATTCTCTTCTGCCTTCTCATTAGCATGTTTTCTTTAATTATTTCTAACTTACAAGATGCCTGAGGAAAATAAACACTTAACTTGATCTTAAAACTTTATTTGTAGCTCTGCTGTGCATATTTTCAATAAGCCTACACACTGTATGGATTTACTTAAACATTCCCTTGGCTTCGCTCTTGAGTGGCCTGCTGGTCAAAATTGCCTGATATTTAAATGTTACCATAGTGATGAGTAGTGGACACTGTCATCTTTCTCTTTTTAATTAAGGAACAGATGCAGGTAAGGCTGATCTCTCAGTGACCCTCTTTAAGCTGGCATCAACACATTGATTGTTTTCAATTCTTTTCTCTCCCTCGCAATCTTAGCTTTGTCCTTTCGTCATATCAAGGTCTTCATCCTCTTAGGTTAAAGATGCGGGAACTTCTTTTAAACCCTTCCTTTGGGAGCTTTATCTTAGAAGGAGTAAAACGCACTTTTACTAAACACCAATGAAACACTAATGGATTTTTTTTTTCATCAAGAAGCCCTGGCTTTCTCCACTTTAAAATTCAGTATTATGTAAGTGGCAGTTCTTTAAAAATTCTGTACAGCCTATAAAGATCATAGATATTTCTACTTACATTTTTTTGAAGAAACCAAATGCTCTTTCGCATTTAGTGTATTTATCAACAAGGTGTATTTGGAAGGTCTAAATAGTGTGATCAATTCAATTATTCTTCCTTGGGCTAAATACACTAATACTACGAAAAAGTATTTATTAAATAGTATATATCATGGCCAAAATAAGAAAAGAGTTGTTACCCCAAAGGATGCTCACATTTTGGTTGTATATGAGGTGAACCTTAATGAGTGTTTTAACTGCGGCATACTATGCTCTGGGTGAAAGAAACAAAATTTGGCTGGAGGTATAGGAGAAGAGGATTACTAGGTATCTAGTAGTCAGAGATGTAGGCACAGTGCCAGAGGAATAGCATATATGGTAAAATGCTTGTCCTAACTGATTTTCATTCATTCCACTTAGGATTGCTAATTTTAACTCAGTACTTTTAGAATTCTTCTTTAGCTCACCTTAATTTTGTGGCAGTTTTGGCTCATTTGATTTTCCTATTGAACTCATTGATGTTGGAAGACTAAGTAATCAAATTTATCATCTCCTTTAGGGTATTTCTGGTTTCTTTTATGCATGTTAAATAACATGAATTCCAATGCATTTTTCTTATTATTTTCAACCCTTTTGACTCTTTTGTCTTCATAATCTTTAGAAGATATGTTTTGCATAAATTATTTTACATTTCACATTGCTTTATTCTCTAGATACCCTGTGTACTTTTGAATATTTTCCCAATAGAATAATAGATGTAAGTACTTCTGTAAGTATCCACAATCCCACTTATTTTGGAACAATGTCTTGAGAAAGACACTTCTTTTTTTAAATAAACTTTATCGAAGTTTATTTTACATACAAGTAATGCACCCATTTAAAGTATGCAATCTCATAAGTTTTGATAGAGTCTACAGTCATGGCACAACCGTCCCATCAAATTACAGGACATTTCCATTCTTTCAAAATTTGCTCATGCCACTTTGTAGTCACACCCTTCACTTCTGTCCCCAGGTAACCAGTGATCTGCTTTCTCTAGGTTAGTTTGCCTTTTCTAGAGTTTTGTATCGATGGGATCAACACAGCATGTACTCTTTGTGTCTGGCTCCTTTCACCCAGCATAATTATTTTGAGGTTCTTCATGTTACTGTGTGTATCAATAGTTCATTCCTTTTTCATTGTGAGATGGGCTTCATTGTATAGATATATCACATTTCATTTATCGATTCACCAGCTGATGTACATTTGTGCTGTTTTCAGTTTTTTGGCTATTCTAAATAAAGATGCTATGAACATTCATGTGCACTTTTTTCTGGAATAGGCTTCATATCTCTTGGGCAATTACGAAGGAATGAAATGCTGAGATGTATGGTTGGTGTATGTTTAACTTAATAAGAAACCGCCAGTGTTCCTAAGTAGTTGTGATATTTTACATGTCCCCCGGGAGTATATGAAAGTTCCAGTTGCTCCATGTCCTCACCAAAGTCAGCATTGTCTGTCTTTTATAAAATTTTAGCCATTTGAATGTGTAAATAGTAGTATATCACTGTGTTTTAAACTTGTATTCCCCTAATGATTAGTGATGTTGACTGTCTTTTTATGTACTAATTGACCATTCATATATCTTTTTTGGGGGAAGAATCTGTTCAAATATTTTGCCCATTTTTTATTGGGTTGTTTGTCTAATTATTGTGAGAAGTTGGTTTGTTGGGCTTTTATTTTTTCCTGGATATCAGTTCTTTGTCAGATACATGCATTGCAAATATAAGTCATTCTTTGACTTGCCTTTTCATTTTTTAATATTGCCTTTTGAAATACAAATAATTATAGTTTACATAAAATCCAACTTATCAATTTTTTCTTTTATGGTTTCTATGTTTTAGATCTTATCTGAGAATCTTGGGCTATCTCAAGGGCAAAGATTTACTGCTATGTTTCCTTTAACACTTTTTAAGATTAAGAAGTAGTATGGTAAACTAATCTCTTTTCTTACTAAGAGAAGATATTCTCAAATAATGAGGGAAAAGAATGAAACATAATCTCCTAACTTTTAAAAAAAGGTGGGGGGAATAATTCTTCAATTGTTTATGATGATACTAACGCTTCTTTTCTGTACTTTTTGGTGCTGAGAAAAACTTATTCTGAATACCTTCCCTATCAGAAAATTCCCATTAATTTACATACTCTGAATACAGTGACATTAAGTGATTAGGTGATTGACATGAAGAATTATCTTAGAGTTGAGGCTATACTTTATATTGTTTATACACAAATTGAAGTTTATCAAGTATATATTTTATGCAATTATATTATATTTCACAAAAATCCTTAGTGGTTTACAGATTTGGCATGGTTTCATCTAAATGTTCTGAAAAGCAAAATGGATTTAAGTCATTACTTGTTTTTTATTGAACAAAAGGACTTAGATGAAAACTGATAGTATAAACCCTAAATAGCCCCAAACAAATGTAATTTAGGGGCGAGTTCATCTTTGACATGGCAAATAAGGTAAAATAGAGGCATTGAAATAAATTTGTCAACTACAAACAATGTAACTGACATTATCAGAAAGACCAAAATAATGACTGCCTTAATTCTTTAGTGAATAATATAATGCATCTCTTTTTCTTAGTAGTATTCTTTTCATTCAAAGACTTATAGATCATTCTGAAGTGATAATCTGAATATTTCAGATTAATATTTCAAACCTGACAGTACTACATGCTGCTTAAGTGAAACAGTAGTAGTCTGCAACTTTATTTACTAATAATTAAGGACTCCAGTTGTATGGCTATACTGGAAAAAAGCAATTGAATATAAAACACAACTGTTGTATTGGAACATAATATTGTCTTCAAGATAGGCCAGTGCTCTGACTTAATCTGAGCCTATCTGCAAAAATCCCTTTTGGTGGAGACATTTCTGAATGGATGCTCAGAAATGGCTTACGCAGCTCCTCATTGGCTTGTGTTGATGGGATGTCAGAACAGTAGATATTGCAGCATAATGAACTAGGAGTTACTGTAAGTTACTAAAAATTTTATGTAAAAATTATTATTTGAATGGCAAATTTTTGAAGATTGCTTACATTTAGTCTCCCAGAAGTTATCTCTAAATTATAAAAGTCTCCTCTCCAACGGGAAACTAAATTTTTTGCCTTTGAATGAAGAAAACCTATAGATGATATTTCTTAGCACTTAAAATAAATAAACAGTTGAACCTAACAGTAATCATTTCAGTAGAGAATTTGTGAACTAATTTTGTTGTGATAATCTTTTCTAATATCTATATTTCTCAACACATAAATTTTTCAATTCCAGTATTAGCATAGATTCCATAAACTTCCCGTGTGTATATTCACAATGAGCCAACCAATAACAATAGATAAAATTTTATGTACTGTTTATATGAGGATACATTTGAAATTATTAAATTTTTAAAATAAAGACATTCAAAACTTGGTCATAAAATAGAGACTCAAAACTTTCTTGTTTCCTCCTGGCTTGTTCTGGGAAAACAATACTTGAACAGTTTCCTTCCTTCTAGCTTTAAACCTCCAAGACTTTCCTTAACAATTTTGTCTCATCAGAAGCCACATATGCTGCCTAGGAAAGAAAATACTGGCATTGTTTTTCAGGAAGAAGATTCTGTTAATGAGCTACACTAAGCTCATATTTCTACTCAATCTTGCATGTGCTCTTTACCCCATATTTTAGAAATGCCACTCGAATTATCAGTCAGAGCATAACTTTGATACAGAAGATTGACTTGTTCATATGATGTTATATAAAGTTCCATGTATAATTCTTTCATAGGTTAGACAATTTTATAATGCTTGTATACTTCATTCTTCTCAGTTCAAGTGTGAATTAAGACAATGATATTGAGAAAAAAAATTACTACTAAAGATATTTGTGTTCCTGAAAGTCAAGAAGACTGAATAATTTGTAAAATATAAAGCAAAGATTTTAGCCTTTTTCTCAAACAAAAAATGGCTGCTCAGATAACATCCACAATTTACTCGTAATGTTTCTTAATTTATTGCCCGTATATGAACCTTTTGTACAACTTATAACAATTAGAGGCATACTTTAATTTGCTTTGCAATTTGAACTTTGCAATAAGAGTGTGTATCTATTATGGATTCTCAAAGAAGCCTCTCCGTGGGTTCAATCCGAGATTGTCCACCCCGTTCACATCCTCACCCTTCCTCTGTTAGCTAGGCCTATTAGTCAGGGATTTCATTTTACCACCTCAAAACTGCTAAGGCAACCTTGTCATTGTAATTTTCACGCCCTTTCTTTTTCTTTGTTCTATATGTCAGTGAAATCTTATCTCCACAGTCTTCTGTCATAGGTTAATAGCTTGGAACAAAGTTCAATTAGAGTCTCTAACATAATAAAACAAAATGCACAGATGAAAAAATTAGTAGCCACTGCCCTGTATTTTATTCAAGTACTGTTTGTTGAATCTTGCCCATCGGTGAAACTAAATTAGTGGATAAGATATGAAATTGTTAAACATGTGCCCACATGGATTTGGGAGACTTTAATGCAACTGTGTTGTTCTAGAAGATACTTCAATGAAATTGTAGTGCCCTGAAAAGTTTTTAGTGTAGAATTTGTTCTTTTGATGGTATGTTATTTAACCATATTGCTAAATCCAGAGAACTCTAGATAACGTATGGGAATTTAACAAATGAATACTACCTTAACATTTTTAAGCTTTTTGAAAAGAAGTATTGGTTCATTTCCATTTACCACATTTATTCAATTAAAATCACCTTTGCTAACATGTTAAGGCCGTGGGTCATTGCTTGTACTTTGTTCATGCTGCTGTCTGCTCAAGGTCATTGGAAATTATGTAGCAGAGAAATTTTCCAAAGAAACAAACAGTATTAGTGCAAACTTACTAACTGGATTATTTGAAAAGAAATATATTGACACCATTGAGCATTATCAACAATCCCACTGCCATCACTTCCTCCTCCTCTACTCAATGAGCTGTTAAAAGACACAATTTGTTGTACTATGTAGCTAACAAGAAATAAATAACATGCAGCAGGTGCTACACAGGAAGGCACTGAGTGTTATTGTACTAACTGTGCCTGACTAATTCTAGCCAAAACAACAATTCTGTATTCAGTAAAGGAAAGAACAGATAATTTAATGGAGATTTGGATCCTTCTTGTTCATAATGTCAGGGTTAGACTTGTAAAATAGAATCAAGCAAGACATATGGTTAGAAGAAATCTTCTGCTGTAGAGATTTACACTCAACTCATGAGGATTCCATTTAATGGAAGGTAACAGTGTGCACATGATTTATAATATTGAATAATCTAATTTTTCTGTATGTTTTTTAAAGGATTATGTGATTATATTGGAACAGATTTACCCTCTACATCATGTTTCTTTTAAATTAATGTTAAGAGTAACTTGCATTCCCTAAGGAAATCATACCAACTGTATGCTAAAAGAAGGTGAGAAGCACAGGATAGTACAGGGGAACAAAGTTGGAAATGACATTTTGTCATTGATAATATGCAGAGGAAATAGTCAACACGGATTTTGAATGATAGAGGTATTTCTCCTCTCTCTCCTACCAGTGAGTTGATGTATACTTTTTTCATCATACATTTATGCAATAATTACTAACTGAGCTCCTACTATATGTCAGGAAGTGTGGACAGAGCAAACACAAGTCAAATGAGGTTCTGCTCTTGTTGTGACTGGTTTACCTGGGCGAAGTAGACAATCATTAAATTTAAAAAAGGTAATTACAGAATGAAATGAGAGTTAGTCACGCCTGTAATCCTAGCACTCTGGGAGGCCGAGGCGGGCGGATCGTTCTGAGCTCAGGAGTTCGAGACCAGCCTGAGCAAGAGCGAGACTCCGTCTCTACCAAAAATAGAAAGAAATTAATTGGACAGCTAAAAATATATAGAGAAAAAATTATCCGGGCATGGTGGCACATGCCTGTAGTCCCAGCTACTCGGGAGGCTGAGACAGTAGGATTGCTCGAGCCCAGGAGTTTGAGGTTGCTGTGAGCTAGGCTGATGCCACGGCACTCGCCCCAGGCAAGACAGTGAGACTCTGTCTCAAAAAAAAAAAAAAAAAAAAAAAGAAATGAGAGTTAGTTATTAAGGATAGAAAGAGAATGCAGATATTTAGAGCTTCTAAAGGTTTCCTTTGATCTGAAGGACAAGAATGGGTCAGTCATGGAAATTGCGGAGCAAGATTTTCCTGAGTAAAGAAAAGCAAGAGAGATGTCTTAGAGGTGAGTGAAGTGTTGTCATGTTCAAGGCACAGGAAGGAAGCTGGCGTGACTGGGGTGTTGCTACTTGTGTGGAGCATAATTAGGAGATAAAATTGGAGATGTAGGCAGGAATTGGATCAAGGGAGGGCCTCTTAGGTAGTGGTTCAAAACTTAGTTTTCATTCTAAGAGAAATAGATGTTATTGAGAGATTTTAATAAGGTGAGCGACTCAAGGTAATTGATTTCTTAAGTACAGATCATTGTCCACTCCGTGGGAAAGGGTTGGAGAAGATCAAAAGTAGAAACGGGGGGGCCCATTAGGAAGTTATTGCTATAAAATTGATAATTTGTGGACTAGGCTGGTAATTGCAGAGAAACATGGGGATTAATGCAGATTGTGGGGGTAACACTGACATGACTTGCTGGTGAACAAGATGGGATATAAGAGAAAGAAAGAGATCAATAATAACTACATATTTTTGGACTGGACTCTGGGTAGATGCAGAGGACATTTAGAGAGGTGGAGAATGCTTGAAAAATCCAGATTTGAGAAAATCAAGAGTTCTGGGAACTCTGTTCGGGTTTATTAAGGGTGCAAAAGCCCTATTATATATCAAAGCAGAGATGTCAAGTTGGTTATTAAATATAAGTATCTAGAGGTAAGAGGAAAGTTCTGAGTTAGAGAGATAAATTTGGTCATCAACTTATAAAAATGGCGTTTGATGCCATTGGCCTTAATGAGAATACCAAAACGGAGTGTAGATAGAGAAGAGGTCCCACAACCTAGATTGAGGCACTCAACTGTTAGAGCAATGGAGCAAGATTGAAGAAGAAGCAGCCAATGATGTAGGAGGAAGCCAGGAGAGGAGAAAGTACCGGAGTGACAGTCAACTGTGTTAATACTGCCAAGATATGGATGGAGGACTGACTCTGGTGAAATATGGTCATGTTTAACTTTGAAAAGAGCCATTTCAATGCAGTGGCGGGGAGTGATAGAAGATTGCAATGAGTAGATTTAAGAATGAATTGGGTGGTTTGGAAACAGAGAAAATGAGTTTAGAGGTGTTATTTAGGAATTTTAGCTGTGAATAGGCAGGCTGAAGAAAAAGAATAATAGTGGGAGACCTGGAGCTCAAGGGAAGTTTGCTTGTTTATTTGTTTTAAGATGGGAAATAACAGAGCATGTTGGATACACTATTACCCTTCATCCAGTAAAAGAGAGAGATATTAGATGCAGGAAATGGTAGCAAGAACTGAAGTAGAGTGTTTTAAAAGAGGAGTACCACTCAGTATACGATTCAAAATTCTGTGAACAATATTTGTACCCTTGCATTACATAATTTGACATAATTTGATTATCATCATAGAATAGTAGAGTTGGAAGGTGGCTTTAGAGCTCATCACATCCTAAGTTCTCATTTTATAGCTGACCAAACAAAGGCATAGTTAAGAGGTAAAACTTACACCTTGTCTCACAGCTAGTTCATGGATTGGGGGAGCATCTAGTCAGCACTATTGGTTAATAAAGGGGCACTGTAGGGAGGAGAAAGCCTTTTGCTACTTAATATTGGAAATATTATTATTTAATATTGGAAATAATATAGGAAAAATTACCTTTTTAAAGGAAATTTTGCTTTTGTTTCCACATTTCTAGATTTGTTCTGATGTCCAAGAACGTCATTTAGTTTATCAAAGCAGTGACTGCATTCAATCCATTTTTATAAATGCTTTAGCGATTTCTCAAATCCTTGCCATGTTTTAAGTTCTGTAATTTATAGGTGGAACC
Source organism: Indri indri (assembly GCA_004363605.1). Lineage (NCBI taxonomy): Eukaryota > Metazoa > Chordata > Mammalia > Primates > Indriidae > Indri > Indri indri. Next base: position 8,727 of record RJWJ010022774.1, on the reverse strand, counting down.
TATCAGGGGGAAAATGAACTCAGCTAAAGGATCAAATTGATCCTAATGTCCTAAGCAATTGAAAACTAATATATATGTTAGTTTAGTTGAATAAACATTTCTCCAAAGAAGATATACAAATGGCTAACATGCACATACAAAGATACTCAATGTCATAAGTTATAAGGGAAATGCAAATCAAAACCATGATGAGATACAAATTCATATCCACTAGAATGGTTATAATTTCAAAGAAACAAACAAACAAACAAACAGAAAAGAACAAGTGTTGGTAAGGATGTGGAGAAATTGGAACCCTGAAACACTACTGGTTGGAATGTAAAATGCTCCAGCTGCTGTGGAAAACAGTTTGGCAGTTCCTCAAAAAGTTAAACACAAAATTACCATGTAGGATAGCAGTTCTACTCCTACATATATACCCAAGAGAAGTGAGCACACACACCACACACACACACACGCACAGAAACTTGTGCACAGATATTTCTAACAGCATTAATCCTAGTAGCCAAAAGATAAAAATCAATTCAAATGTACATCAAGGGATGAATAAATACACAAAATGTGTTATATACATACAATATAATATTATTCAGCCATAAAATGGAAGGGAATTTTGACACATCCTACAACATGGATGAACCTTGAGGACATTATGCTAAGTGAAATAAGCCAGTCATAAAAGGACGAATATTATATGATTCCACTTATACGAGATATCTAGAGTAGTCAAATTCATACAGACAGAAAGCAGAATGGTGGTTGTCAGGAGCTGAGGGGAAGGGGGAATGAGGAGTGACTGCTTAGTGTGCACAGGGTTTCCTTTTGGGGTGATGGAAATATTTTAGAACTAAAGTTTGTGATTTCACAACATTGTAAGTGTACTTAATGCCACAGAATTATACATTTTTAAATAGTTAAAATGGTGAATTTCCTGTTAGGTGTATTTTACTGCAATAAAAATGAAACAGTTGTATTAACGATGAGTAGAATTGGTCCTTTAGCTTAGTTCTAATCAGTAGGAAAGAACTGTTTGAGTCAGAGATTGGTGAATGAGAATCTTGGAATACAATGTCAGATACTAAGATGAGGAACACATCTTCCTCTTAAGGAATGAGTTGCTGTTTAAAAAGGTATTTTTGACCGTACAATCAAAGCGATTCTAATTCCAGAAGCCAAGGAAGAGGCATCAGGAATGTTCTGTCAGGAAAGCTAAAATTCAGACTGTGTTCAGGTTTGAGAAGAAAATCCAAAAACGGAGGAGAGGACAAGCGGGCAAAGAAACCTCCCCAGACACCCAGCTGTTGTCTGGGTTGAGAAAGGAAGATATCAAGCAGCTACTTGAGAAAGATAATGTAATATTAACAGAGCTAAGAAAGAAAACAAATACTCAAATTCTACTTTGTTTAATTGTAAAATCCAGTAATTTGTAGACTTTTTTCCCTTTCTCTTGATTTTTGGAACCCTATTTTTCCTGGAATAATTAAAGAAGGAAGGAAGCCTGCCATTCTCTCTCTCTCTCTCTCTCTCTCTCTCTCTCTCTCTCTCTCTCTCTCTCTCTCGTGTATATTTTGGGGCTGGAAATATGACGAGGAAGTAAAAGAGGATTTGTAAGGCACAGTCTTTACATTCAGGAGAATCACCAATTATTCCCAGAATGTTAGGGTATACTTGTACATGATTACCCCGGGGAAACAAAAGAAAGGAGGAAGTAGCCAAGACAATTGGGAAGAGGAGAAGGACAAAATTGAGGGGCGACTTTCTCTAAAATATTATAACTTACTGTAAAGCCAAAATATTTAGACAGTGCCATCGTATAGGCCAGAGCATGGAAGAATTGAGTCTAGAAACAGTTAAATTCATATACAAATGCATTATACATGATGGTGGTGGCATTAAAAGTCAGTGGGGAAAGTATGGGCTCTTCAGTACATGGTGCTAGGACAATTGGTTATCCATATGGAAAAAAGTAAAATTAGATCCTGGTGACAGAATAGATTCCAGGTGGCTCGAAAACCTTAAAGTGAAAAGCAAAACTTTAAAAATCCTACTGTCAAAAATAGGAGTATTTTTATGACCTCAGGTTAAGGAAGGATTTCATAATGGAAAAGATTAGTAAATTTGGCATCATGAAAATTGCATCTTCTATACATCAAATGGTACCACTAAGGAAACAGAAAAACAAACCACCAATAGGAGATATTGGAAAAGCCACCAAAGGATAAACATTTAGAACTTTACAATTTAGCAGTAGGTAAAAGACAAATAACCTAATAGCAAAATGGACAAAGGTAATGAACAGACATTTTACAGAAGAAGAAACATAAATGTCTAATAAATTGATTTGTAACTTAACTAGTTATGACAGAAATTCAAATTACTAATAAAAGGGTAGACCATTGCAAACCCATCAGATTGCCAAGAATCAATGTCTTACAATTCCAAATTTTGATGAGGACACAGAACAATGAGAACTCTCTTATCTTAGTGGCAGTGGAAATTTGTACAACCACTTTGGAGAGCAATTTAGCAACATCTAGAAGTTAAAGATGCACATGTGGTAGGACCAACATATGAATTCCTAGGACTTGTACAATGATCTTGTCCATTCTAGTCTTACTCAATTGAGAAAAAAAATGACCAAAGTATTTTTGACAGGCAAAAAAATTATGGAGGGAACTAGGATGACAAATATCAGTATAGATTAATATAAATACATTCATTTGATAAGATGAATCTTTTTTGGACAGAATGGAGAAAGATTGCTTTGAAGTCATTGGTCATAGAACATCCAGTTCAGTGACATTTTAACTGGTGGGGTAGCCCTAAGCACAAAGTATTGATTAATGGATTGGGTAAGGTATTGTATCCGTTAGCATTTTTGTTGATTGATAAACCACCAAAAAACGTAGTAGCCTTAACATAGATACCATGTTATTTAGCTCATGATATTCTGGATTGTTCAGGATGGCTGAGACTGCTTAGACCTTGGGGCTGCTCACCATGTGGTCTTATCTTTTCTAGTCGATTAGCCTAGGCTTCCTCAAGTGGCAATCTAAAGACCAGCAAGAAACGACAAGTCCCAGAGCACTTTTTTAGACCACTGCTAATATTCGGTGGTTCAAAACAAGAAACACATCCAGAACCAAATTTAGGGGTGCACAAATAGATGCCACCTCTTAATGAAGTTGTAAAGTCACACTGCAAAGCGATAGTTATAAAGGTATGGGAAAAATTTGTGGACATTTTTGTTCTCTACTACAGGGATCTTTATACAGGTACTTGGTCTATGAAACTTTTTTATCAGTTACTTCAATGCAGCTCCTTAATTTAGAGGGGAGCTCAAGCTGCCGTTTTTAGTAGAATGGCTTTACCCCCATTTTAGGACCCAAGACCATTAGGTCTAACCAGTTTCTTCCAGTCAAAGAGTCTGCAGGCTTCCTGGGCGTGGCCATCTATACTGGGGTGGGATTTACTGAAGCAGCCCACTTCAGGGTCTGCTTTGATGTCCAGCCTCTAAAGATTAGGAGGCATCACTTCTCAAGACTGGGTAAGACGTATAATTTCTGCTTCCTCAATAATGTTAAGGCCTTGTTTGTAGGAAGAGAGGTCCCCTTTTGTGGGGTCTTTAAAGTAAATCTAATAAGAACTGAAAAAAAAAAAAAATCAGCAGCATTTGCCCTAGGCCTAGAAAGTCAATAAGTTTTTCTTTAGGGATTTACTTTTCCCCAGAATAGCAGAAAGGCAAGACAATGAATCATGAAAGTTCAGCCACATTCACCTTTTTGTAATCTGAAAACTTTCTCAGGAATCGGGGTGGGATAAAAACCCAGGTTCTTCACGTCAATAGACTTCGCTCTTCTTTGGCTCCAACATTCTGGATGAAATTTGGTTGAAAGTGTTTAGCAGTACTCAGCAGTAACCAGCTGGAATAGCTTCTAACTGTGATAAAAGATATTGGTTGTTGGGGTGGGGGGAAGAAGGGAGCAGACTAGAAAGACATGAGAGAAAACATTAATAGTTACCATCCATTTGCTAGCTAAGGTACAGGTCATCAATGTTTTTTTCTTTATGTTTTCTGTAGTTCTCAGTAGCTATAATGAACAAATATTATACTGAAAATCAGGGGGAAAATTTTTCCCACAGCCAGGATTTAAATCCAGGCCAGAGACTGCACAGTATTCACATTTATAACTCATATCTATTTTAACCCTATATAGGGTTATAGGTACCACTCTAAATGTTCATTGAATCCATCTTAATACTATAAGGAGTTCAATTTGGCTCACTGTAAGGAAGTATTTTCTAGGATGTAAAGTAGTTCAAAATGCAATGTTTTGTCAATGAGTAAACACCATCCCTGAAAGCATCTATGCAGAGGCTGGATAAACAAGGAATGTCTTGGAAAGAGTTAATGGTCTGATTGCAAAAATCAGGTAAGGTATCCTGGGGGAACTTGTACTAAATGGATGCGTAGACTGTCAGTAGATAAAAAAGGAGGGGTGGGTGGAAATGGAAGGAAATAGTTAGAAAAAAGAAATAGCTAGATGACACCAGAAACCTCCACCTAACTAGGATTTTCAGATGTCACAACTCAAATGGTTTGATTCTCTTAAAGGAATGGATTATATTTTCAGTCTTAGCATGGGTTTCTTATATTCTAGTAAATCGTTTCTGCCATTTTCCTCTATCTCATCTGATTATGGGACTGTTTTATTAAAATTTGCTGTAAAATAGTATTCTCTATTCACTTTATGCTTTTTTATTCTAGTTTTTATTTTCTCTACTTAATAACTTCCCAAATTTCAAATTCTGCCATTAGCTTGAACCAGAAAAACACTATTGATACAGTATCTGATGATAACATGTATTATTATGATATAGAATTATCTTTCATTCTTCCTATATTCTCTTTATTGTGTCAGCTTAAATACGAGACCTGTGATATTTGAAAACATAAACATCTACTGTGTATTCCTCTGAGAAGCCAAGCATCTCTGAGATATTGTGATTTCCTGTCAGACAATGTCACAAAGCAAGTTTAGCTTTTGAATTGGGGAACACAGAACCAAAGTTAAGAATACCCTTGGGCTTTGTTCTTCAAAAGTTACTCTGAACGACAATTAAAAGAAAGGAAGTAAAGAAAATACAATGGCAGAACTCTTGCTCAGTGGAATGTTTTTCAAGTTTTTCCATAAGGTGTCGACAGTTCTCTGTTAACTTGTAGCCTTGAAAAACAAAAAGCAGTCTTGTTTGTCAGGTGTTCCATGGCATCCCTCCCCTACCTCTCCTAAGCCCTCAGAGCTCTAGTTCAGATGTTTCAGTGTTATGGAATTTATTCTGTCTGTAAATGTCATTTCTTCACTATCTCATGATTTGCTTTTAGATTGGATGTCTACGGCATGTCGCTGGATTCCCTGCAAGTGCTATAGCACAAATCTTGCTCTATCTTGCATTGATGGTATAATGGTAAAATTAAGTTGCTAACAAAAATAATGACACTATTATTATAGCAAAATATGCCTACATTTTGGTTATATTGTAATCCAAATATTTGTATATATTTTAATACAATATACATATATTTTAATACGAATATCTGGATTGTCCAATATTTTGATTTTTTTCATTGAAGGGACTCCTTGACTGTACAGTTATTTTTTTATTTTTTGTATTTTCTTCATAGAGAATTGTGATAATACATAATTTTGTTGTCCCATTTACTGGCATTATATATGTCTCTTTGAGTTCTTGGGGTGATTCAGTCAGTGGTCTTTGACCAAACAGTAAGAAATAGCACTTTATAGTTCCAGAAGTGTTCTTGGTGGTCACATAGAATTGTAGGTGAATGTGAGTTTATGCTTCCCTTTTGTTAGCCAACTATCATTCCAAAGTGAGGTAAATTAGTACCCTCACTGATCTTGAAGGTAAGGATTTGGAGAGGGCCCTTCTGAACTATAGCTCTGCTGGTTTTAAAATTAAGATCTAAGTAAATAAAAAGAGATGGACAATATTTCAATAAGGTTTTTATTAAAGATGCATTTTTAAAAAATGAAATAATCTCCATATTCTGGGGGACTCAAGATATTTTAAATCAATGTTAGGATTCTGCTAAGCATCTAAAATATTTAGTCATTAAAATGTCTATTTTGAGGATACTGGTTCATTATTCTTACATTGTTCTACTTGGTCTTTTGTATCAGTTTCTTTCACTAAAGGAAAAAATACCTATATGCCATTTTCCGTTTCCTATATAATAGAGGTAGTGTAATAATTGCAAAAAGCCATTAGAACCCCTTTATAACCCTTTTATTGTACCAAACACTTGTGGTGGGCCAACTAACCTTCCAGAAATGAAGGAAATATAGTAGCTGAGAGTTCCCATGTTCAGAATATATCCTTCGTTTACTTTAACTATTCAGGTCTCATCTTAAAGAATTCCTTATAGGAATCTCTATGGCAATCTGGTGTTTAGACCAGAGAGGAAATCACATAAGGCATGGGCATTTTACCAGTCTTTCTGCTCTTTGTCATATGCTGTTTGGTTATCACCTAGAGGGGACTTCTGTGCCTCAATTTCCCACATTTATCAAAGATGACAATATAGCTCTGTAGTTAATTATAAAACTAATTTAACAAAAAATTAATTTTTCTATTTCATTAACTTTTTTCTATGCATGAATAAAAAGACATGTATGTATAGTCATATATAAATTTCTAATATTCATACATAAATATAAAACTTAAAGCTTATTCTTTAGTATGGCAGGGCATTAAAATATGCATGCCAGTTTTTCCAATATATCAATTTGTGGGACTAGATTTGGCAAAGCTATCATTTGTAATGACGACTGTAATGCAGATGGATTTTAGTGACTGTATATAGAAACTGGGGGGAAGGGAGTAGCAATCGTTCTTTGTTTTTTAGGATGAAGCAGAAAAATCTGCTCTTTCCTATATATGGAGGAGTTTGTTAGAAGCAAGGACTAAAATAAGGAATTACTGATCAGCTAGAAATTTTATTCCTCTTATCTTCCTACTTCACTAATATTTTTATCCTCCGAGAATGTATGGATATTTTTACATAGAGATATTACCGACTTTTGGATGAAACCAGTATTTTTCATTTGCAACCAGGAGTATATTACTGGAGTTATCTAAATACTCTAACGAGTCATCAGCAATTTTCTTATAGGCAAGTTAGGCACCAAAATCAATAATGAAATATAATGTTTCATTCTTAAGTTGGCAATGATTTCCAACATGGAATACAACCTTTCTATGGGGTATGATTAAGAAGGCCAGTGAAGAAGGCACTTTTAAAAAATTATACTTCTCCTCTTTTAAAAATATGTCCCTAATTAAAATTTACTGTCATAGTGGGCCGCTGTTATCGATATGATTATATAACATTTCTTAAATGTGTTGGGGTGAAAAAGTTTGAGAAGGACTGATTTAGGAATAAGATGATGTCTTATCAATATAAGAATCTGTAGCCATATTCAGATAATCTGAAATGGTAGTGATTAGCATGTGGGTAAATAGAAGAAAAGACAAAAATGAATCCCTTAGGGTTTAACAAGTTACATCTTCAGTAATATCAGATCTCCAGATTATTCACTTAGATTCAAGTCATCAATTCATATGTGTGTTTCCTCTCGGTGCTTCTGTTGTTCACCAACTAATATTTTAGTATCATTTCTTGATTTACCAGGAGTGTGTGGAAAGGTTTGATAGGTCAATGTCTATGCAAACCTCACCAAAGCAGCTGTTAGTAGTGGAAATTGTTGGTACTAGACTGTTCCTATAAAAATGGAATTCTTTTACTATGTTACATAAATAACAAGTAGACAATTGATCAGACTGCTAATTTAGAGTTCATTATTACAGGGAATAAGGAAAAGCCCATCTTCAAAATGAACTGTTTTCGCTAAAATTTATGTTCACCTTTAGATTGATGTTGAAAAATATATAAGATCAGTATGTTTTTCATTCAGTAGCCCTGTGTTGTCACATCCTTGATTTTAAAAAATAGGTGAGATTTATGAAAAGGCATAACTACACTTTCTTTTAGTGTTTCTAAAATATAAGGGCAATGATTATTATCCACTGCTCACAGCTTTCCTGGGGAAGGCAAGTGCCTCCTGCTTTTTGGCCCATTTCTGAGGCATCAATAGAGACTCACTAGTTGGAAGAATGTACAGGACTAAAGAACCCTGTCTCTACTTCATTACACCCGAGACCCTGTGAGAGTCTGGGAGGAAAATAAGAGATGCTTTTATTTTTGCCTGTTGTTCATATAAATGGAGGGTGTGAATATTTAGAACAATCTATTTTAAAATACTAACCCCCTTCAGTATTTTAAAAGGAAGATTTCCAATAGAAAAAAAATTAAGAATCTGCTCCTAGAAAAGAGGACTATTCCACATATTCTAAGCATATATCTGCAGTAGTAAATGAAATGATCTCAGAATGTATAAGCCAGGGCTATACCTTAATTTGAAGTTCATCACATTCCCAACAGACCACATTCCCAATTCCTTTTCGAGTGTTTACTGTCTGCTGAAATAAAAACCATATTATCTGCCATTTTAATCATTTTATCAAAGATAAAATAAACTCATCCACCCCATGTAGACCTTTACACCCTGGTCACAGAGTAAATCTGCCTGACACTTGTAGGCGAAGCACCCTATTTGCTTTATCTTGTACACTTTCATAAAGGCACAA
>RJWJ010022773.1:0-26313 GCA_004363605.1 Indri indri | reverse complement strand
GAGTAGCTGGGACTACAGGCACGTGCCATGACACCAGCTAATGTTTTCTATTTTTAGTAGAGACGGGGTCTCACTCTTGTTCAGGCTGGTCTTGAACTCCTGAGCTCAAGCAATCCTCCCACCTTGGCCTCCCAGAGTGCCAGGATTACAGGCGTGAGCCACTGTGCCCAGCCAGTGACTCCACTTAGACTCTGACAACTTTCACACAGCCCAAGATAAAACATGAATGGTGTTGTTGTGAGCCCATAAAACTTGATTAGTGGACACTGAAATTTTAATTTCATATAATTTTCACATGCCACAAATATACTTGCCTTTTGTTTTTTTCTCAATTATTTGAAAATGTAAAAACCCTCGCTGGGGACCTATAAGGCATACAGGCAGTGGCCAACCTCTGCTGTAAACAGTTAAACATTCTAGACTTTGAAAAATAGGAATCCTCAACCTACGGTGAGTTGTATAATTATTTCATTATATATTACAATGTAATAATAGAAATAAAGTGCACAATAAATGTAATGTGCTTGAATTGTACCAAAACCATTTTCCCCCCTCGCTGGGCCATGGAAAAACTGTCTTCCATGAAAATGGTCCCCGGTGCCAAAAAGGTTGGGGACCATTGTTGAAAAAGATTAGGCAATAAAATAAGTGTTTCCTCAGTGCATTTGCCTGGCTACTTCAACTTCACCCCGGGTTTGTGGAAGGCAAGGGCCATGTTTTCTATTCCTTTTGTTGCCTCCATTGAGCCTGGCTGAAGTGAAGATCCTAACCCAAGTCTGGGGACTTCCCAGACCTGGTGTGAAGTCTGTGCTTGACAAACGGGCTCCGTAAGCACAGCCTGCCTCAGCAGAACAGCAGTGCCGGCTGAGCTGGGCTATTTCTCTCGGATAGCTGTCTTAGCTGAGACTCCCTTCGCTAGTAGCAGTCCCACAGGGCTCTGCCGACCAGTTCAGGGCCCTCTGTGCCATTCTGATCCAAATACGTCTGACCTGCTGCAGTGAATGGCAGATACGCTCTAAAAGGACATGTGGCAATCGAGGGCTGGTGGACAAGGAGAGGCGGCTGGAGCACTGTGGGGAACGACAGGGAACAGCTCACAGTGAGACTGAAGGAGCAGGAAACGGGTCTCACTCTCTCCCTGACCTCACTGGCATTTTAAGCTGGGTTCTGCCAGCCCCAAGGGAAAGTACAGGATAACGGGCCAGGATCCAGGCAAGGACAGGGATGCAGATGAGTCACTGGTAGTACATCGCTCCCGTCCCCTCTTCCCTATGGTCCAAGGGCTCTCTCCATCAGGGCATGTAGGCATTATAATCACCTGGAATTGTCTGCCAGTCTTCCTGGACAGTTAGTCTAAAGCCAGGCTTCTTTCTTCTCCACTCCAGCAACCCTGGAGCCTCGTGTGGGGTCTGATGTTATGCACAATTAATACTCAAAAAAATCTCTGCCGAATGGACAGACGTTCAAGCAGCCGTGGAGTCTAAGAGTCTAGTGATGGTTAGGAAAACAGGTTTAGGCAATAAAGGGGACAGAGAGAAGGTACAGAGCGGCCAAGGTACAAAGGAGGTCTCTACAATGCAGTCTTCGAAAAGATGCAGGGGAATGCCTGTCCAGTAGACAGGAATCACCTGCTTGGTTTCAGAAGCTACTGATGGAGAGGTTTCAACCCAGGGGTTCTGATTTAGTTGGTCTGAGGTGAGCCCTGGATGCCAGGATTTTTTTTTTCAGTCTCCCAGGTGATTCTAACATGCAGCCATGATTCAAGTATTGCTCTAAACTTCGTGGATGGCACAATGTTTTTTAGGGTGGTCCACAGCCCTCTAGCCCTGTACACTGGGAAGGGGGCTGGACAAACCCCTGAAGCTAAGTAACTGCTCTACCAGGCGCTCTCAAGCACTGGAGGCCCAAGAAGAGACTGCAAGGTAGGCTGACACACTGGGCTCTGTCATTTGCTGGCTCTGCTAACTTGTGAAATCAATGTCCCTGAGCCTCTATCGGCTCCTCTGCAAAATGGGGATTATATGAGCTAATGCACATGAAACCACGAGTCAAACCTAACGTAAGAGATTAATACCGTGAACTTGAGAGGCCCCAAAGAAATCAGATGCTTATTCCCATCATAAATGTGTCTTCAAGGAAACTGTGTGCTGAATGAAAGCCAGATGATTTTCTTCACGGCACAAAGATTTAGGATCAGATCCTGCCTTCTTTCCCTTCTACTGCCAACTGAACCACACAGGTGTCTGGCTGGTTGGGTCATAGCTCGTGTTAGCAATCGCAATGCTAAAGACCTGAGTGAGTGACAGGGAAAGCCGCCGACCTTGTGTGGGTCAGGAGAGTGGGGCAGACATTCCTGAAAGTGGAATGGCTACCCTGCGTTACTCTAGGCCAGGTCAATTCACTTAGCCTGGTGTCGAAATGCCAGAGCCAGGCAGTTACCCATAGCAAGGAAATGTCTCTGCTTCACTTGGCCACTGGTCAATGATTCATGGCTTCAAAAGCCTGGACCTTTTAGCCAGAGACCATGTGCCTAAACTGAAAAAGATAAAGTTGGGTTTCTATGAAGTAGCTACTTGGCAAAATACAGATTCTTCTGCAGTATACAGACTGCATGCCCGGCACAGAAAACCAACAAGCAAAACAAACATGCACACAAACACACACGTCTGTTGAACTTTAAAATGGTTTCTTTCAAAATATTATCCCTAGCTATTTTTAATTATCTCACACATTTGGCATTTCCTGATCTATCAAAATGTAAAATATCTATAATGTTTAATATAGCAGTGCCACTTAGAATCCATTGGGTATCAACACTTGCATAAGTAAACAAACATGAAGAATAAGGATGTTTTTGTATGGTATTGTTTATAATTGAGGGGAAAACCCAGGAGCCACTAAAATATCAATTAATAGGAAATGAAATAATGATACATCCGTCAAATGAAAAAACTATGCCGTTTTTAAAAAGAAGAAGATATACCTTCACGTACTAATGTAGAAAGATACCCAATATTTTAAGTAAATAGAGCACATAACAATTCAAAAAGAAGATGCATATATAGAGAGAAGCAGGTAATTACATATGGGGAAACCAAAAATTCAAGAATATACTGCACACTGTTGACAGCACTTATTTTCAGGGAATGTGAGAGGGAGAGGGGATTTCATACATTATGATATTTCAGTGGTGTGCTGGTAAATATTCAACAACTGGCTCTCCAGAAGGAAAGAAAACCCTTGATTTGTAGTGTTTGCCCATTTCCATGGTGTAAATGCTGCCCCCAGGGCAGATTTGAAGCTGCCAATGCAGTGTCACCGAACAGAGTCAGGAAGAGATGGGCAGTCCACACCATCTTACAGAAGTTCCACCCTACAGATACAGCACATGCAAATAACCTTAAGAGCACAGATAACAGAGTGATTAGGAAGTGATGAGTTTTGAGTATTTTGAATTTTTGTTATATCTTTGTTCTTAAAATAACTCATTGTTAAGTTTACATAATTTGATTTTTAATAGTGGCTATGCTTAATGACTGGATCACCTGTTTCCTGAAAATTTAACAATAGGCTTTCACTAGCAGGTGCAAGCTGGGGCCTCGGTACATCAGGGCATTTCTTTGCCATGTGTCCTATACAACAAATGTGAATATGGATTGTTCTTAAAAATTTTTTAAATAGTCTAAAATTTAAAAATAGACTGAATTCTTTGGTAGTTGGAAGAACATAAAAGATTGTATTCTTTTAGTAATCTAGAATCAGAATCTGATAGATTCACTAATTCTTGGCAAAGTCAATAACAAAATTTTGAAGCAATTCAACCACTCTTTCTGAAGGGCCTGTTGTGTGCCGCGCTCTGCAAAAAGAGCCACAGTTTATTAAGTGCATGCTACTATATGCAAAAACATGGTCTTTTTATACACATATTTTGTACATATCCACCTTACAATAGCCTTACCTCTCCCCTGAAACACTCTGACATAGGTATCATGACTTGGGGCTTTCTGAAACTGCTCCCCACCCCTCGAACATCAAGGCATAGTGAGTCCCTGTTGATGGAGGGTGCCCAGCATCCACGTTGTCACAAATGACAGGATTTCCTTCTTTTTGAAGGCTGATTAATATTCCATTGTATAAATATATCACATTTTCTTTATCCATTCGTCTGTTGATGGTCATTTGGATTGTTTCCATACCTTGGCTATTGTGAACAATGCTGCTATAGACATGGGGTTACAGATATTGCTCTGAGATCCTGATTTCAATTCTTTCGGATATATACCCAGAAGTGGGACTGTTGGATCATATGCTAATTCTATTTTTAATTTTTCGAGGAACCCCCATATAGTTTTCCGTGGTGGCTGCACCATTCTACATTCTCACCAACAGTGTGTAAGGGTTCCCTTGTGCTAAGTGATCACGAGGCACTTACATGAGCTTTCGAAAACAGACTCACAGAGGCAGAGAATAGAACGGTGGTTGCCAGGGACTAGGGGGAAGGAGAAATGGAGAATTGTTTCTCATGGGCTAAAAGTTTCTGTTATGCAAGATAAGTTCTAGACATACAGTTAACAACAACAACAAAAAGGTACATGCCATAGGCCTGGGGAGAAAAGTTTGAGGGCTGTGGGTACAATGAGGAATGGCTAAAGATAAACTGAGGGCAGGGGGGTAGGAAGGAGCTAACAGAGGGGGTGACTAGGATCGGGAACTCACACTGAGATGCTGAGAAAATGCTGCCGCTAATAGTGTCATAGAGCTCTGTGGCATCTGCACCCTTTAACTTCTCAGCAATACTGTGAGGGACATTGCATCCATACCTGGAAAGGCATTTGCTACAGTCTGAATGTTTGGGTATCCCCCAAATCCACATGCTGAAGTCTTAACTACAAAGGTGACGGGATTAGGAGGTAGGGACTTTGGCAGGCGATTAGGTTCTGAAGGCAGGGCCTTCATGAATGGGATTAGCGGCCTTCTAAGAGACGCCAGAGAGCTACCTTGACTCTTTGGCCATGTGAGGACATAGCTAGAAGGTGCCTTCTAGGAGCCAGAAAGCAACCTCTCATCAGATACCAAATCTGCTTTGATCTTGGACTTCCCAGCCACTAGACCTGTGAGAAAAAAATTTCTGTTGTTTATAAGCTACCCATGTTATGGTATTTTGTTAGAGCAGCCCGAATAGACTAAGACAGCATTATTTTTCTCAATTCATAGGAGAGGACGCTGGGGCTTGGAGAGAAGGCCTGACTACGTTCAGGATGCGTGAGCAGAAAGGGTAGGTCAGGAGGACGCCAGCACCCCACGTTACTGTTGGCAGAGGCAGACCTTCAGCCATAGGCGAGGCCCCGCTTGGTTGGAAGAGTTTCATTTTTGTTTTCTTTTTGCTTTGTTTTCTGTCCAGCATGCAGTAACTTTGTGATGTGCTTAGTAAAAAGAGGCAAACCATGAGCTTTTGTTGCTAGAGCTACCCAGGAAATAGAACCATTTATAAGAAAAATAGCTCAAGAGAAAAGGTCTTTTAGAGCAGGGGTCCTCAACCTATGGTGAGTTGTATAATTATATCATTATATATTACAATGTAATAATAATAAAGTGCACAATAAATGTAATGCACTTGAATCATCCTGAAACCACCCCCCACCCACCCCCGGTCCATGGAAAAATTGTCTTCCACGAAAACGGTCCCTGCTGCCAAAAAGGTTGGGGACCACTGTTTCAGAGAGCAGTTAGGCAGTGGACTTCTTGCACTTTAGATCAGATTCTAGAAGCCTTAAATTGCATGCACATTCTCTCCTGAAGGCCATTGCCCCAGGGAGAGAGGAAGCAATGCTAGAGTAACTCTTCTAGAACAGTGGCTTTGCTCAGGAGGGAGGCAACAGGAAATCTTGCCATCTTTTCAGGATGCAGCTGGGATCGCTCTCTAGCTGCTCAGTTTAATTAGAGGCCCCCTACCAAGTCTCAGAGGAGAGGGGCTTTTGGTCGGCTGCCTTGCGAGGGGACTTCGGGGAGCCCAGCCAGGCTGACAGGAACATGGTGGCTTGAGTGCCATGGCCTGTGGATGGGAGCTGTCGCGCAGCATTTGAACATGCTACGGCCACGGCCCTGAGAGATGAAAATTTGGTGCAGGGACGAGACATAAATGGAGACAATAAAAAAGGAAGAGGGTGTTGGGTGAGGGTTTCTCCCCAGGGCTAGGAGGGAAACTGTGTTGTTTCAAAGCCTCCCTGCATGCTGGATTGGGCAGAACGGCCTGTTTAGCATTCAGACCTTAGAGCTACCCAGCACCCAGGCTCACTGCTTATCTGATGCGCGCGCGTCCTCTGACAGGTGCAAGCCTCCCATCCCCCACTCTCTACAGCTGTACGTACCAGGAGTCTCGGCTATCATTTATTCCGTGGTTAATGTTTGCCGGCATTTTCATTCACACGATCCTTCCAGCAATCCCGTGAGTCTATATTGATACTCCCATCTCACAGGTGAGACAGTCAGGCCAAACAAACGAAATAAGATGAAGGGTTTTGTGCAAGTCTATTCAACTACCCATGGATGGATGGAGCCAGAGCTTGGGCTCTGCCCTGCTCCTTGCACCCCGAGCATATATTCTACAAGTTGTACCTTCGATTAAACTAAAAAGTCACACTGTGCGTTGTTCCCTGACCATGCCAAGTATTTCCGTAGCTCGCAGCCTGGGCTGGGGCTTGCTGCTCCCTTGGCCTGGAAAGCGCACACCCATCCTCACCTCCAGTCCTGCTTGCCCTGACACTCTCCTCCACCCACGCACGTGGGCCTCCACTCCGGCTCTCGGAACTGTGTACAGACCCCTCCACCATGCGCAGGCAGGCCGCACTGCATTTAGTTGTCCCTAACCTTCTGATCTTTAGCCCTATGTGGGCTACCTGCTGTTTTTCAGGAAGGGGGACACAATGATGGTACAAACGGAAACCACATCGTATTTTTAATTTCTACTCCTAGTGCAGATCTTGATGCCAGGTACCCCACACCTGCCAAGCACCTGCCTATTAGATGGGCACATGAGAGGACCCAGGAATATGGAATGTCTCCCACCAGGAGATTTCTAAGTCCTCTTCCATTCCTAGTCACCAGTGTGTCCCCTCCCCTCTGGGGAGAAAGGCAGGAGTGAGGGAGGCTGGAATTTATTCACTCAAAAAAATATTTACAGAGAGCTTTCCGTGTCTCAGGTAGGGACATGGGAGTAAGCAGGACAAGATCCCTGCCCTCATGGAGCTCACACTCTTGTGGGAAAGACAGCAATATTAGCTTTCCTTTGCTGCCATAACAAATTACTGTCGCAGCTTAAGACCCATATATTCAATATTTCAGTTGTGTAGGTCAGAAACCTTGGGGGCTCAGGTGGGCCCACTGCTTAGTCTCAAAAGGCCAAAATCAAGGTGTCAGCCATCCTGGGATCTTACCTGGAGGCTCTGGGGGAGAAGCCAATTCTAAGCTCATTCAGGTTGTGGGCAGAATTCACTTCCATGTGGGTGGAGGACTGAGGTCCCTGCGCTTCCCTTCTGGATCACTGGGGGCCTCTCTTGGCTCCTAAAACCACCTGCTTGTCCTATTGATCATTCCATTTTCAAGCCGATGGCAGGTGGAGTCCTTCTCACACTTCAAGTTTCTCTCACTCCCCCTTTGACC
Source organism: Indri indri (assembly GCA_004363605.1). NCBI lineage: Eukaryota > Metazoa > Chordata > Mammalia > Primates > Indriidae > Indri > Indri indri. The sequence goes on along the minus strand of RJWJ010022773.1, from coordinate 18,654 downwards.
ACTCCTGCATCCGGGTGGAGGAAATTCTGTGCTTTTAAGGGCTCCCATGATTAGTCTGGCTCACTGGATAAACCAGGATATTCTCCCTATTTTAAGGTCTGTAGTTACGGCTGCAAAGTCTCTTCTACTGCGTAACGTAACACAGTCGCAGGTTCCAGGGCATAGGGCATGGGCAGTTCGTGGTGGGGGACGTTCTAACTGCCACAACAGGAAGCAGCCAAGTAATCAAAAACACATATTTTATGACATGGATGGAAAGTGCAATGGAGACGTGTAAATCAGGGCGAGGGGACGAAGAGTGCAGCTTTGAATACGATGGGCAGGGAAGCCGCTGTGAGATGATCGCTGAGCAGAGGACCGAGGGAGGAATGGGATGAGCTGGGAGAAGCCGGCGGCAGAGCAGTCCAGGCAGAGAGCTCAGGTTCTGGGGTGAGAGTGTGCTTGGGAGACAGTCAGGAGGCCAGAGTGGCTGAACGGGAGAGTGAGCAGGGAAGACGCCAGACCAAAGCAGCGCTGGCGGGCTCCCTTCCCACGAGGCTGCACTTTGCCATGATTCCTTCTGGGCTAGTTGGGATCTTCAGGAAGCTCGGGGCAAGGGCAGGACCAGAGGATGCACGCACAGTTTGAAAGTGTGTTAGTATGAGTCAGAGAGCCCAAAGGGCACGGAGGGAAGAAAGCGAGGGCACTTGGAATCTGGTGCTTGGAGAATTCCACTCAAGCACTGCTAGATGGGCCTGAGGGCAGCAGGGTCTCCAGGGCCAGGAATGGCCCAGAGACAGGCCAATCGCCTGCAGCCTGGACAAGGCTTGTTTGACATCTCTGACCAGGGGTGGGGGCACGACCCTGAGAAGGAAATGCGACCACCCAGGGCCACGTCTGCTGGGCCTTTACACGTGCTGTTCCCTCTGCCTGGAACGCTCCCAGCTCCAGTGCTCAGCACAGCTGCCGTCTTCCTTTCCTCCAGGTCTTTAGCCCAAAGGTCATCTTCTCGAGACCGTCCATCAACGAGATGGCCCTTTCTAGAAGAATCCAATTCCCTCTATGCATGATTTTATGTCAGAGTTTCACTACTGACATTTTTGGCTGGATGAATCATTTTTATGGGGGGACTTGTGCATTGTCGTGTGCACCGTGGGATGTTCACCTGCATCCCTGGCCTCTACCTGCTAAATACCAGTAGAATCTCCCTCACTGTGATAAGCAAAATTGTCTCCAGACATTGCCAGTGTCACTTGGGTAGTAAAATTTCCCACCGACTCCCATGAGAATTGCTGTTCTGTGTTACCGTCTTCAAAACACTTATCTTCCAAAATTGCTTATTTCATTCAACAACAAATGCCTTCCTCAGTGCCTATTGTAGGCCAGGCATGATTCTAGATACAAGAGACAAGCCAGCGAGATGCACAGAAAAAAATTACTACCCTTGAGGAACTTATATCCTCATGGAAAGAGACAGAAAAATAGAAAGAAAATGAGCAAAGCAGTAGCAGGTCAGATGGTAATTAACGCTCTGCAGGCTGCGCTTTGGGGGTGGAGAGGCTCCTGGTTTTAAACCAGTGTGTTCAAGTTCAAGGAACAGCAAGGAAGCCAGGGTGGCTGGAGCGGAGTGGGTAAGGCGAACACTAGGAGAAGATGACAAGGAAAGAGCACAAGAGGGAAGACAGTTCCTCTCCCACAATAACAAGTAACCTCCCTGCGACCAGGGCTCTCATTCGTCTTGTTCACGTGGCATTGCCCGGGGCCTCGACAAGAGCCTGGCACGGTGCACATGCTTGATGCACGCTGGACATCTGTCTAACAAATGAATGGACAGACGGATGCTCAGCCCCGGGGGAGACAATGCCCAGCCCCAATATCTTACGTGGACAAAAGACGGAGTTATTATCAAAATGTGCTGAGGAGCCGCGATTCTCTTTCCCTGTTTGTGAACCTCGAGCATTAAAGGAAAGGGAAAGTACTAACATTCATTGACTCCGGCACTGTCCTAAGCACTTTAAAAACATTATCTCATTTTCTCCTGAAAGCTGCCTTGTGAGGTGTGATTCATTATTCTGATACGATAAAGACAGAAAAAGGTTGTTGGTTGCCTGGACTCATGCAGCAGGTTAACAGGTGGAGCCGGGACCTGGACCAAGGATTGTTCAGCTCTAGAACATAAGCAGTACTGTCTCTTCACAGGAAAAATGAAATATGAGCTAAAGGAATATTGGGTGTCCAACATGGTGAGAGGCCAGACATCTTGCATCTGCCTTTTAAAAAACAACAGGCAACTACTGCTATACTTACTGAGCATTTACTACATGCCAGACCTTGTCTTACTATATTAAATATACTATGTTTTCTCCTTTTTACAACAATCCTTCATGTGGCAGACACTGTAACCATCCCCGTCTCATATATGAATAAACTGGGGCTCAGAGAACAAGTAACGTGTAGGAATTACTGAGGGAACTAGGGGTGGCAGGAATGCAGAAGAGAAGACTAGGATGTATTGTTTGCTTTCCTTCAGTTAGGTATCTGGTGGGTCAGCAGGTGGAAGAGAGAATAGATGTATTCTGTGTGAACTCAAAAGGCAAAGAAGGCCAAAGAAGATTCTGGTACAGAATATGAAGTGGACAAGCTTTGGGCAAGGTCATGGATCTTGCATAAAGGGTAAGTAGAGAGAGGTAGCTGATGGCAGTACTGCTAAGCAGAACTTTAGCTAGCTGAATGCCCCCTAGAGCACGGAGCATTACCTTATTCAGTGGTAGCAACCTCAGGCAAGACCTTGAACATATCATGGCTTTGCACTGACCATCTGCAACACCTTAGTTAATGACTCTCCAAGAGGGCAGTGCCTCTGTCCAGGACTGCCCAGCACAATAAAGAATGTACCTGCCTAACACTTGGGTCCCACTGGACATTCATGTTTATAATTGTACATAAATGTTATAACTACCTGAGCCTGAAACTAACACTACTTACGGAATGTTTTTTAAAAAGTACTTTTTTGGGGGGGCATGGTTTTAATAGCCATTGAACTTGAAGCACAAATCAAGGGTAGATGATACTTCCTGTTGTCTTACACTTCACCAAGAGTTGGTAGCTACTTTGGCAAAACTTCTCATAGATGGCAAACCCCACTCACTCAATCTGGATTGCTGGTACCACATCAGTACCGTTCTGCACTTGTAGCCGTCACCATGAAGACAGTTCTGTCCAGCATGCAGCCACAGAAGCATCTGGACACTGCATTAGATTGCCTCCTATAGCCAAGCCTGAGCAATTACATGTTGAAGTAAATAATATTTTATAATAAGTTAATTTCCTTTCATTTCTTCTTTATATTATTAGCCAGGACATTATATTGATTTTAAAAAATATAGTTGTAAGTACTATAACATAGATCACTCTTGAATTTTATTCCAGGATTGTAAAGGAGGAATTTAAAACATTTCTTATGAAAATGGGTCATGACCACTGGCCGAATGAACAGAAGGCATTTTCGCTGTTTTGTGAATGACCCTAAGTTGAGAACTAAAATGAAGTCTAATAAAATGATGCAAAGATTGGTCCAAAGCAGAGATTAACATAAAATCTGTACTTTAGGCTCAATAAAGCTACTACAGAAGTACAGACCAGGGAACGATTGGCCGAACCGTCATTCACGGAGCTTTTCACTTGAACTCAAGGTCAATGTGAGCTTCAAGTGCAACCTGGCAATAAAACTATGTAACAGGAGGCCTTGGTACTGGTTTAAAACTTAAGGAACTGTCAGAATCATGTAAGGAGCATGTTTAAAATAACAGTTGCCCAGCCTCACCTCTAGAGATGCAGATTCACTCTCTCTGGGGTAGGGCCTGGAAGCTGACATTTTAAACAGGCATTTTAAGTGATTCAGAGCAGTGGGCTGCAGTGTCAGGTGGAGGTGTGAACCTCCACTGTTTGTTAATGAACAGTGCATATCATTCAGGTCAGAGCGTCACCTCCAAAGGAAGAAATTGGAGCTATCGGAAGGTGTCAACCGATCAGGAAGTTGAAAGTTCTAGAAGCCATCTCACATAGAATCCCTACATTTGGATACAGAGGGTTTTGCAGGGGTGCTGGCTGGTGACTGGCTGCAGCTAAGCAGTTACACACAGCATGTTAAGGTGCAATGACATGGTGTCCCCAAAGGGCTGAATGTTTGTGTCTTCCCAAGATACACACACTGAAATCTGAAATCCTGATGAGATAGTATTAGGAAGTGGGGCCTTTGGGAGGTAATTAGGTCACAAGGGTGGAGACCTCATGTTTGGGATTAGTGTCCTCATAAGAGGAGACACAAGACAGCTTGCTCCTTTCCCTGCTTTTCGCCATGTGAGGATACATGATAAGAAGCCCATCTGCAAACAAGCAAGCAAGTGCTCACCAGATGCTAGAATGGCGAGGCACCTTGATCTTGGACTTCCCAGCCTCCAGACCAGTGGGAAATAAATGTGTTGCTGTAAAGCCACCCAGTCTATGGAATATCTGAGACGGCAACTGGAACTAAGACAGTGTCTACGTCCCTGTAGTAGAAAGATGAATGAGAGCTTGTGGTACAAAACAGAGTAGACATTTCCATTGAGCGTGGTGTCAGATGAACTGTTCCTAAAACAGCAAGCATCTTTCAATGGGATTATTCTACAAACTCCATTTAAATACTTCTGTGCTAAGAACTTGGGATACAGAGCTCAAAAACAGACAATCCTGGCCCCCAGAGTTAGTCTATGGGCAGTTTTTTCCAAATTTGTTTCTATAGCTCTAGGATCAAGTAAAAGCAGGAACTGCTTTTGGGTTTAACAGCTTCTTTACTTATGGACTTTATAGGATCCCTAATATGCCAATCTACATCTCCAAGGGAGGCACATGGCATGCAGATCTCAACCTTATCTGTTCATATATTAACATCTCTTGCAATGTTTTATGGAATGAACCTAGCAAATGCTAGTCCTTGGTCATTGTTGCAGGGCTGATTTTCATCAACTCTAAATCTCAATTAAGCTAGAGGCTCAAGACATACTAAATTCGTTGTGGGTATGCAAACTCTTTTCTACTAGACTATAGTCTTTTTGAAGGAATGTTCTTAGTATCACCCATTCAAAAAAAAAATCTTTTTCTACTTCAACCTTACCAGAATAATAGCTATTCAGGAGCATGCATTGAATAAATGTATGAACTACATTTAATTCTTGTTTCTGTGGATGCAATTATTACAGACAGAAATCATCCAATCACAGTGTTCTTTCAGAGCATGAAGGGATCTTACTTTCTGACAGCAGAGGCAATTCAGGTGCAGAGAAACAGACAGACTTGCCCAGGGTCGCAGAATGCCGGACATCAGAAGTAAGGTGCACACTTCTATGCATCCCACTAAAGCTGTCTGTTTGTGAGCTCTTTGGCAAGTTGTTAAATATTTTCTATTTTTGAATCCCTGCCACGGAATTCACTGGGGTGTCCGACTTTACCGTCCATCACCTTCCACTTTTTCTCCCACTGCCCATCACCTCCTGGAGTTTGCTCCAGCCTCAGAGGTGAGCCAGTCCTTGAGTGCTCCAATTTTGCTGTTCTGCAGAGGAGGATTCCTAGAGACATTCTTCCTTCCTCCCTAGAGAGCCAGGTCTCCATCTGCCTTTCTCTGGCCTGATTTGGGGATTGAATGGAACACGATACATCTTATTTTTAAATCGTTTTTAAAAGCACATCCTCTGGCTAGTGGCGTGCCTTTCATCTTGGGGAGGACGCACCCTGTCCTTGAGGAACCTTCAGGCTCCTACACAAACAGACCTGTCTACAAACTTGTCATCTTCATCCCACTGCCTGCCTTCCCTCACCTCCTTCTCTGACCCCCTCCTTCTCTTCTCCCTCTGTTCTTTGCTGGTGTTTGTTTTTAAGACATTCGCCCATCAGCTTAGGAACTGAAGTGAGTTGAATCTTAATGAGGCTGTCAAAATCTTACGGTTCTTTTCCCCCACGTCCTGCAGACAGCTGAATGCTCGGTGAATGACAGCTTTTTGCACCCAGGCAGATGATGAACGGACAGAGTGATCAGAATTAACGCATCTCTGCGCCAGGATGTGGGAGATGCCCTTAATTCCACCCGAACAGTGATGGGCAAGAGATCTGTGCTGGGATCTGCCTGGTCACCCACACCTGCTGTGGCTCACTAGCTTCTTTACGATGGAATTAAGTTATAAACAGCTTCGGTAAGGAGGGAGGCAGGTGAATGGGATGTGGTGGGCTTCCCTAACCTTGGTGAAAGCAGACTGGGAGAGGAGAACAAAAAAGAGGAAAAAGGAGCCTGGCTGGCTCTTTGAAGAGGAATGTCACTTTACAAGATATTCTAGGCATTCCCGAGGATCAGGCGTGCCACGGTGCCTGGTACGATGCCTGACACCTTGCAGGCAGGTGCAGGGAATGCAGGTGCATTTGAGGCAGGGGCTGAATCTGAATCGTCTGAAACCGGCACTCAGGCTGTGGTCAGGAGGAGAAATAAAACTACAACCAAGTTCCTGAAGTGCTCTGGTTTACCGGCACACACGTAGCTACACCGTCACAGCAGAGCCTTGCTGTGGGCTCTGAGGTGGAGTTCTCATTCTCAGTTTGTAGGTGAGGAACCCATGGCTCACTGAGCTCAGGTACGCTTTCCAGAAGGCACCGAGTTTGCAAGCGACACAGTCAAGTCTTGAAGGCACACCTCCCCACTCAGACATCTCATGCTTTTTCTGGGGATTTTCAAGGTAAAACTCAGTTAGGAAGCTGATATAGGAACTGAAATGGTCATTTTTATCCCTAAAATAATATGAAAAGCTAACGTTTTCCAGATAGTGGAGAGATGTGAGAAAAACTGCTAGGTGCCTGCGTTATCTTTGGGGGAAAGTGAAAAACTGCGAATCCCATGAAATCATATAATCACCATTTTTAAAGTGGGTAGATCCCATCCCCTGATATAGTACGAGGCAGAAAAATGCACGAGGACAAAGACTGAGATTTATTGAGTACTTATTTACCTGACATCAGGCTGGGCAGTTGTTTTAAGTTATCTCATTGGCTGTTAATCCTCACACACTAGGTTCTGTTAGTGTCCTATTTAAAACGGGAGAGAACTAAGGTTCGAGGAGGTGAAGCAAACTGGCCACGCTCAGAGACTAAATGGCCGAATACGGCTCTAACCCAGCTCCTCCGGGCTCCCCAGCGTCAAGCTGAAGGCTTATGACGGGGGGCGTTGCTGGAGATGCCCTTTCTGGAGGCTCGAGCCGTGCCGGGATTTAGGGTGGCAGGTTCTCTCCAGGGGCATCCTCAATTTCCACGAGGATCTAAATGTCTGGATGACTCATCCGCTGATGTGTGGCACAATCCTTGGTCTTAAAATGACAAATGCCCATCGTGAAAGCCAATGCATTTCGATGCCTCGTAAATCCTTTTATAATGACCACTTGGTATCACCGGCTTATTTAAATGGACACCTCACTCCTAACGGGCATTTCCCCATCTGGCTCTGCCCTTTTAGAACCAGCAAGATGGGAAGTAACTCACTGCCCTGGCAGATCAAGCAGGAGCTGCAGGTGGTTTAGACACTTGTGTGTCTCCTGACTCTACCTTCTGTAGCAAACAGGCAGGGGTGGGAGGGGACATGCCATTTTTGTCATAATAAATTCCCCAGAGGGCTACATTCTTCTTTCGCTTGCAAACCCGGATTGATGACTGGTGGTCTGTGCTTTACACAGGTAACTGTGACCCCGATGCTGCCTCCTCGAGGCACTGCAGTGTATCCCTGTGTGACATTTTCTATTACATGTCACGGAAGACAGAGACTAAACTTACACACCAGGGTTTCCCTGGGACTTCCCTTCTCCCACCCAACAAACACAAGTGTCTCCAGCTCCAGGAAAGCCCAGAGGAAACATGTCCGGAAATCCAGGCACAAAAGACCCACACTGGGTGACAAGTCCTTTTCCAATGAAAAGCACGTGGGGCCCTCTCGCCGGCCCATTGAGGGCTCATAAAGGGTCCAGCCTCGAATGCACTCGGGAATCAGCTCCTGGCAGAGCTTGCTGGGGTGGGAAACAGAGTGCCATGTGTGATGAGGGCAGGCCTTAGACATCCTGCTCCAGAAACATCCTAGAGGCTTCCTCCAGGTAAGAATCCTGGTCTCCTCCACAGACCTCGTCAATCAGGCTCTTCAAGGGCAGAGCCACGATTCTCCATTTCTGAAAAGTGTTTGATCCTGAAACCACCAAATTTCAAGCAAGGGAAGTTAGCAGTTGACACCGCAGGCTCCTTTACTTGTCAGGGTTGCAGCCTTGACCTCTCTAAGCTTCAGTTTCCTCTTCCATAGAAGAGAGGTGAGCACAGCACCTGTCTCCCAGGGTTAGTGTGAGGGTCAACTGAGATTAACACGAGAAAGCACCTAGACTCAGCTGGCGTGCAGAGGCACTGCCTGCTCCGTTACGGAAATACTGAAATTCTTCCCTACCTGCTAATAAAGAGCAGTCCGAGCCCCTCAGCTGCCCTTCCGCATCCTGCCCCACCTTGGGACTCCTCAGACTTCCCCACCATCCAGCAATGAAAGGGTTAATGCGCAACCTAGCAGGGGACCCTCCAGGATGGAGCTCTGGGTCCACGAAGGGCTGGTGTTTAAAATTCTCCAAATGCAACTTCTGTATATGCCTGGTAGGTGTTAGAGGAAAAAATTATTAATACACAGAGCGAGACATGCCTGGTGCTCTGGCAAACGTCAGCTAAGGAACGGTCTATATCTCCTAGTGTGGCCTTCAGTCCACGGCTCCCTGGCTGCCACCTCCGGCTGCTCAGGACACTGATGCTGGACATTCTTTCCTTGTTTTCCTCCAGCTTTCACCCCCGCTCTCACTCCATCTCTTAATTTTCACCTCTGCAAGCTTGACTTATGTCCTTTTCCTTTGGCCTCTGGGACCCCGCATTTGCATTTGAACTCTCTGGAGTCTGACCGTCAATTCTCAGTTGACTTTTTAGCTCTTCCCACTGCAGACTGGCCATAGCCTCCAGGACAGGCTTCCCCTGTCACGGTCAGGTGGTGCTGTCCCCAGACACCTGCCGCAATGCAGTGCCTTTCCTGGTCTCAGATGCCAGGTCCCAGCCCTTCTCTGCCTCACCCCTCCTACACCTCTCTGGGCCCCAAGTCCAAGCCCTGATAAAGGTCATGTGTCAGCATCCTCCGAGAATAGGGCGCCAAAGCAGCGGTAATGAGGGTAATGAGGATGGAGCGGGGAGGCAGAAAGAGGATCTGGAGGCATTTCAAAGACAGACACTGGCAGGAGTTGAGTCCCAGAAGAGGGAAGCTGCTCTAGTTTCATTGCCTATGTACTCCATGAGGTCACAGACGGTGTCCACCACACCTACACCTGGGGCCTCGTACCTGGTAAGAATTCAAGAGACAGCTCATGAACAAGAACACTTGAATGAATGAATGAATGAATGACACCAATAACAGAGACAGAAGCAAAAGAGAAGCAAGTTTGGGGCAAGTAACAAGGGAGAATAACAGATTTGATTTTAGACACATGGTGTTGGAGGGCTGCGATCCTCAGAAGTGCTGATCACCAAATATTGCTGCCTTTTCTCCTGCTGGGCACATGGTAGGCTGCGCTTGCCCACATCCCTTGAAGGGAGGAATGGCCACACAACATGCTTTAGCTAACACATTAACTACCATGTGAGTTGTATTTAACTCACACTAATTTCAAGCCTGGGGCCTCATGAAACACATATAACTCACACGTCTCTCTACCTCGAGAGCATGTGCCATGCACAGAAAACAATAAAAAATAACAGATTTTTCATTAAATTAGAAAGGATCATTTTGTTTTTGAAGTTTTTATTCTATTAATATTTTCATAATAAAACACCGAGGCCCCAAGGAAAAAAATTTTTTTTCCTAGTGTGGCAGTCAATGTGCTAACAAAATATGAGCAGAAATTGTGTCACTTTTGAAAGGAAGAGACAGTATGACTTTTGCTACTTTCCCACTGCACATATGGAAGTTTGCACTGAGATGATTCCTGAGTCCCTACCATGAACACGGATCCTTGTAGACCTAAAGTGGACATGTCCTGTTGTGTTAAAACACATTTCTGTTATGTCAAAAACCTGAAATGTTGGGGTTGTTTGGTACTGCAGAATGATCTCAGTCTATATCAACAGGGCCAAGGAACCGATGGGTTATGCCGATAAAGATGTCCAATCGGATCTAGGTTTCAAGGCCAGCAGAGGGGCTTTCTGGTGAGACCACCACAGACTGCCCAGGCCCAGCAGCTACCGGCCTGTAGCTGCAGCTCTAGTACGAAGAGACTGGAATGCCAACCGCCTACACACTGTCCACTGCTAAATTCAAGCCACCAGGCGGTCTCCTCCTGGGATTTTGCTATCTCTTCTCCCCCAGGAAGGAGCAGTGACCCCTCACATCACGCTTTATGACCCCAGGCAATACCACCCCTTACCTGTGTTGTAGCCCCTGCCAAGGGCCGGCCACGGACGGTGATTTTTCCACAGGTTTCCAAGGTACCAGTCACTCTGGTTCTCTACCAGGCCCAGGACCTGCTGGCCTGTAAAGTACAGAGAATGCAAACAACTTAAAAGGAGAAGCCGAGACATCCATATCAGTGACTATTGATCACACGATGTAAATAACGGCAAATCATCATGACAACAGCTCTCATTTATTGGGAGCTTTTATGAGCTGCCAGGCCCTGATCTAAGAGCTCACTTGCACTAACATGCTTAATTCTCACAATTAGGCAGCCGTTTTTATTATCTCCATTTTATAGAGAAGAAATGGAGGCCCAAAACAGTTAATTGATTTTCCCAAGGTTACCCAGTTCATCTGTGAACAAGCCAGAATCCAAAACCAATCATTCATTCATACAATCATTTCTTAACTCATGGAACACATACTTATGAACAGACATATTACTCTTCCTGTATTCCAATTCTGATACTGCCTGCTGTATATTAATTTACTGGCTTTCTGGGCATGGACTGATTGTTTTCTCACATCAGAGAGGGGGGATTATCCCTGTTTGATGAGACGAGAGCCCAAAGGGAAGAGCTACCTCCTGTCCACCTTCTCAACAGGGATTTGCTCTCACACTCACTGCTTCCTCTAAAACAGATTTATCTTGTGTCAACAAACATCGTGTCAACACAGGAGTGTTGTCTAGAAGAACAACTGTTCCTCTGTCCCCAGAGTGGGCTTTGATGTTGGCCACAGTCTCTGGTGCATCTTAGCATGTTGGGTGGGTCAGTCTTGTAGTCAATCTCGTAGGGCGCTGATGTCTCTGGCCCTTCCAACTCAGAGCATCAGACCCACCAGGCTTCCTTTAGACTGCTCCCTCATGCCACCCGTAGAAGGTATTCTCTTGGAGTTATCATCAACACCATTTTACAGCCTAGGAAACCGAGGCTTACAAAGGACCAGTGATTTGCACGGCTAGCGATGGAGTAAGGACGTGAATCTACAGTTGTCTGACGCCCAGATGGTCTCCACCCTCCCAAGGCATTATTGCTTTCCCTTACAGCAAACATCTGAGGTAGGAATTACAAATCAACATTTCATAGAAAGGGAAACCGAGGCTTAGAGAGTTGAAATAACTTGCAGAAGTCACGCAACTAATAATTACTCTCTTCCACAGCTAACCCATGTCTCCTGGAGTTAAACTCCTTATAATGTTGGCCAATCTGAGAAATAAAGACCTTTCTGACCAAATAAAAGCCCAGCAACATGTTAAAAAAACCCCAGCAGTTCTCTTGGAACATGATGCTGGGTGATATAGAACCTCCTTGGTATGATGACAGTTCCCTGAAATGATGGTGTGTACGTTTGGGGTAATTTATTTGATCAATTTATCGAGCTCCTATCTAAATCATCACCCCAGCACAAATACATAAATTAGAGGCATGGGAAAAATACTACACCCACTTTGTCATTGTATATGATCACATCTAAAACTTGTAGAATTCCTCAGAAAAACATATCACCAATTCAGGGAGCACAAGAGCCAATCAATTTCACATGCAACAAGCTTAGGACATTTGTGCAAAACTATTAGATCCGAAAGGCATGATGCCCTTAGCTGGGAAAGCTGTGTGCCAAGTCCTGATGCTGTGGTCCAGCGAGAGACCTCATTTAAGGACCTCACACCGAGGATGGGATGCAATGGGCAAGTGTAGTCCTTGGGCGAGATGGAACGTAATTACTAAGGACCCAGGTTGGTATCACCATGTTTTTTGCATGAGGAAGGGTGTCATACACTCAGAACTGACAAGAGGGGAATGACCTTTCATTGAATTTAGGGTGACCATCTGGATTTCAAGGAAGGTCATCTTCAGAGAGATATCTGGAAGTCCAAGTTCTATATTGTGGCGTCTCATCCATTGTACTTTGCTTTAATCTGCTTCTTCAGACAAATCCTCTATTAGCCACATTTCATTCATGCCAAACAAAATGCAGTTTTGTTGCCCGTGTCCTCATTTGTGTCTTGCTCATACAGTCCTCCCTCAGCAGGAACTGCCCTTGTCCCCTGCCAATGTGCACCCACAATCCTTCCAAGGGCCATCTCTAGCATAAAGCCTTTTATGAATAACCCCAAGTCTGAATGACTGCTTTATCTTCATTCCCACATTAGATGGAAGGCATCTCTGTTTAGTATGTCCTACCAGTGTTTTTGCCATTGGCTGACTTATACCCTTTAAAGCTGTGGTCCCCAGCCCCTGGACCACGGACTGGTACCAGTCTGTGGCTTATTAGGGAACAGGCTGCAGAGCTCCACCGTGCCCCTCCAACCCTGGTCCATGGAAAAATTGTCTTCCAAGAAACTTAGAAACGGGGGGCCGTACAGCAGGAGGTGAGTGGCGGGTGAACTAGCAAAGCTTCATCTGTACTTACAGCTGCTCCCCACTGCTTGTATCACCGCCTGAGCTCTGTCTTCCCCCCAACCCCCAGTATGTGGAAAAACTGTCTTCCATGAAACCGGTCCCTGGTGCCAAAAAGGTTGGAGACCACTGCTTTAAAGGATAAAATGGGTAATATCCAGGGACACCCACACATCATTTGTAAATATCCATTTCCTTCCTTAGTCCAAGGGAAAGAACTGTGTAGTATCTAACACACAGTAGGTGCTTAATACATATCTACTAAATAAATGACATCTGGTGGGTAAATCTCTCCTGACCGGGAAGCCCACTAATGGCACTGTGTGTTAGCATCCCCACGTTTCTGAAGCTGGAAATCATTCCACCCTCTCCCCTGTCACCACCATCCATGTAGCTTCCACTCAGCTCTGGGAACCCCGGCATCTGCCTGTCCTGCATGGAAAACTGCAAAGAGAGAATGGCAGAACCTATGAGCACCTTTTACTTCAGTGCTACACATAAGGCTTGGACTCAAGGTCTTAACCTCCAAAAAAGGAATGATTTGCATGGTTAACTGTAAGTCATGTTACCCCAAAGAATAATATCCAAATTCCTCTTCTCTCAGTTTGCACCTTGGCTACATTTCTTTTGATGGTAGCACACAACCCTTTCATGTATGCCAATATTCTTTAAAATTATATACATTAAAAAATTCTTAACTAGCAACATCATAGTTATAATTTTAATATCCATTGGTTGAGAAAAAACAAAATAATAAATAGCTAGTAAGACTTCATTTTGCTTTTTTAAATGGATTCATTAGCTGCTATTTCAATTATTAAGACAGTAGCAAGGGTAAGGAATTTTGTAAGGGTAAGAAAACAGTGTTGAGTTTCGCATGTGACTCCGCTAAGCTAACTGTTCAATGTGTCACCCCGCTGCAGAGGTCTGTGTCCATGGACAGGGCACCACGTACAGCAATATAATAGCTAGAAGTGAAGAGTGTAGACTGGAGTCAGACTGACTGGATCCAATTTCCAGCCCCGCCACTTTCTAGCTGTGTAGCTTTGAGAAAATGACTTAACCTCTCTCTGCTTTAATATCTAACTCTTATAGCTGATGTGACTTCACATGTTTAAATGACTTCATATATGTTAAGTGCTTAGCACAGAAGCTGAAACTATAAGCACTATATAAGTGAGCTCTTTTTAAATATCATTGTCCAACCTGACCTGTAAGTTTCTGGAGGAGTGAGCTCACACATTTGATTTTCTCTGAGGGCATTCAGCGCAACACCTAGGCCATTCTAGAACTTTGCTTCTCCAAGCATGGTGTGAAGACCCTCTGCTTCAGAAACATGTGGGGTTCTTGCTAAAAGTGCAGACTCCTGGGCCTTAACCTGGAAGTCAGTTATTAGCGGTAAGTGGCTTTCCCTTACTTCTCTGGTTTCCCATCCAAGTACTAACCAGGCCAGACTCTGCTTAGCTTCCGAGACCAGACGAGACTGGGTGCATTCAGGGTGGTATGGCCATAGACATACTTCTCTGGTTTCCAGAAGGAAGGATTACCTGGCTTCTGCCACCAACCCTTTCTTCCCCAAGGGTATGGAAGGAGGTACCCGACAGCTGAGTTTCAGAGAAAACCAAGTATGTGGAGTTTTGCCTCTTCCTCCATCCCTCTTCCAGGAGCCAGCGTGCCGACAGACAGCCCACGACTGAGCTGTTGTCCCGTGCTACAAGTTTCGTAGGGGGGTCCCCTCCTGATGAGGCCATGAGTCGCCCAGCCCTTCCTGTGACAGGGTGGACAATTCCAACTCTGGGTTTCGGTGTTAGGAATAGCCGCTGCAGATGCACGTCTAAACGTGAGTCCTCCAACGTCACCTTTATCAGCAAAATAAGGTGACATTTTGCTCTTACTCTACATTGGTTCAGTATCTGCGGTGTGTGTATATGAGGGGATAATATCGTATATTAATTCCCTCATATCCCAACACCTCAGAATAAGAATTCTGGACGTGAGGACTAGTAATTTGCATTCAATAAAACAACTCCCCAGGTAATTTAGATGCACATTAAAACTTGAGAATTATTGACTGATGTCTGGAAGCTCTGTTCTTGCTTTAGTCCAGGGTAAGGTTCACCCGCAGGGTCACTGGCACACAATAAACTCACGCGGTGTCTAAATTCAGCTCATGAACCAGCAGAATTCAGTGGTGGTCTCCATTGCTGTACTTTTTGCGTGCAGTAAAGTGGTGAGGAAAATGAACGGCAGAGCCAGACTGCCTGGGTTCAAAACCTGACTCCTCTGCTTACTGCTGTGTGACCTTGGACAAGTTACATAACCTCTCTATGCTTACTTCTCCATTCATTTGTAAAATGGAGTTAATACACAGTACCTACCTCACTGAGTTAAATTTTTTCTCTAGGTACAAGGTAATTTGTGAAAATGGAGCTTTGTTCTGTGCTTATTCACACCTTACCACTGAAAGTGCCTAGAAAACAGTCAAGTGTGCGGTAGGCTTATCAAGACACCCAGAACTCCCTGGGCCTATATTCTGCCCCGCCTGCCTGGACCCCCAGCCCCCACCATCTCCTCCCATAGCTGACACGGCCCTGACTTTGCCGGGATTTTGGCCCAGCTTAAACCGACTGAGGGTTTGCTTTGTGCAGACACCACACAACATGCTAAGGAAGCAAAGACAAATAAAATGCAGTTCTCGCCCTAGGGGCAGCTAGAATAGGACACAGATCTGCAATTATGAAGCAGGATGATACTTGCAATGACAGAAACACAGGTAAGTGTGAACAAGTAGGTGCTGCCTGCCTGGTATTGGATGTCACCCCCTCAAGCCACCTGCCACGTCCCCTCCCACACAGACCTCCGAACTCCCAAGCTCATCTGCTAATGGTGCCGTCCAGGAACACCCTTCTAGGACAGTGGTCCCCTCTGCTCCCGGGTTGACAGGCCATCTTCGACAGCTCCACCAATCCCAGCTCATCAGCCAGGTGGCATCTAAATCCTGGTGTCCAGAGGTCCGAGTCAAAAGCCTGAACCCTGAAAACACAAATATACCTCCAGCCTCCCATCCATTAAGAAGTAAGATCCCAGGGGATTCCTCTTGGGGAGATGACACGGGTTGCTGCCGCGTACGGGCTCACTCAGCATCGTGCACCGCCTGTCTCATCTTCTTAGGAGTTATTATAATACAACACCGTGACTCACAGAAAAGGCTTTGTCACTGTTTTCCGTGCTGGGCCTGTGGTTATGATTAAGTACACTGTTCTCCGTCTTCCTTACTCCAGGCACAAGTTAACTTATGAAAATGAAGCTGTCCTCTTTGCTTATTCATACATCACCACTAACAGCCAGACAAGAGCGAACAAGCTTGCTATTCTGCTGGGGCCCCGGTGTGGGTGTCACCAGCCAGCAGACGGATGGCTCCAGGCTGGGAACTCCTCTCTCCCCCTCCTTGGGCAGCTTTTGGCTCAAGGCAGGACTCTTGCTGCTCAGGAGAACCAGGGAGCAGAGAGTGATGATGCTTCCAGGTGGCACATCTGGCACAGAAGGAAGGGTGGGACTGAGCACTGGCACCCGGGTACAAGGAAGGTAGCACGACACCTTAGAAGGACACGCAAAACAGGGGTTCTGGCTCCAGTTCAGTACGGTTTGACCAGGGTATGACTTCTCTGAGCCTCAGTTCTCTTATCATAAAACGTTAAGAATAAAATCTACCTCTTACCTCCAAGAACAGACAAGCAGATGAAATACAGTAATACATGCAAAGGGCCTGGGGCTCACAGCAGATGCTCAACTGGAGGCATCGCTCCTCTTCC
This sequence comes from Indri indri, assembly GCA_004363605.1. NCBI lineage: Eukaryota > Metazoa > Chordata > Mammalia > Primates > Indriidae > Indri > Indri indri. Next base: position 1,933 of record RJWJ010022773.1, on the reverse strand, counting down.
CTTCTGGGACGGCCGTTGTTCACAACATCTAGGTTTTCCCATCCAGGTGCTGACATTAGCTGCAGGAAAATCTGGCCCCACTGGCCCCTCACCCCGTCCCTGCTGTCCCTGGCTCCACCTACTCCACCTTGCTGAAGCCTTTAGCGTCTGTGACACTCGCTCCTTGGTTGCTTCCCCTGCCTCCCCTCACACGCCAGTGCTCCCTGCCTCCCGTCCCCGGCCCCCTTTTCTTCTTGGTCTCCCTTTTACCCACGGATGACGGCATCATCCCACCCACTGCACCAACCTCTGTCCTCAGCTCAGGCTTCTTTCCAGAGCACCCTGCTCTTCCGTCCACCCGTCGGCTTACCAACCTCACCTGCCTACTCCACGACGACCTTCAACTCGAGCTGGCCGAAACCAAACCCGTCATCTTCTAAATGGTGGTGTGACCTCTGCCTGCTTTGTTGGTTGGTAGCATCGAGATCTAACTCATCGCCGAAGGTAGAATCGACCTTTGACTCGACCCTGACACCTTCCTCCCCTCATTCCTTGCGACCTCGCCGTAACCGAGTCCTGCAGATTGGACCTGCGGAGTATTTCTCAAGTCCAGCCCTTCCCTCGCTCCACCCTGCCCTCATCGTCCTCCCCGTCTCGCGCACTCCTGGTTACCTTAGCGGATCTGTACCTGAGCACCTTTGCTCAGGGAAGCCAGTTCCGGTCTGCTTACCTAGCCATAGAAATATTTTGAAGGCACAAATTTGTTGATTTTGCTTCTTTGATTGGAAAGCTTGAATGCTCCTGTGGTCCTATAGTGCAGACGGGTGGAGGAATAAACGGCTGAATGAATGAAAAATAAATCTTCTGCACACCGTACCTTCTATCTCATCTGGAACCGGTAAACTCTGTCTGACTGGAGTGGAAATGGATGAGTACTAGTTAACCTCTCCAGGTAAACACCAGGTATACGTGTCTCGCGAGCTTCGATCTGTAGGATGCTTTCAGTAATGTCTCCTATTTCCCACCCCCAGGAAAGCCCCTGGACACACAGAGGAAGTCTGCCCAACACTGCTGCATAACAAATCATCCGTGCTTATACCACTAGGTGAATATTAAAATGTTAAAACCAGAGGCTGTCCTGAGTATCAGCAGAGAACCTAACAATGCCCTCTCCACCGCATATTTATTCTAATAAGCTATTTGAAAACAGAAAAGCCTTTAGTAGTACCATTCAATGTGTGTCTGAGTGCAGGGTGTCTGTGAATAGGAAAACACACAGTATCATATTACCATTTACTAAACATCCTAAAAGAACTGCTACATGGCCCCAGGTGCCCCTGGCGAGTCAGTGTAGAATAATAAAACATCTCCTGAGAAGATGCACACAAAAGGGTATCTGAACAACCCTGAAGAGGTTGAAAAGGAATGTTTCTGAACGGGCAGGTTTTACAGCTCCTACTTTGCAGCTCAGCTCCTGCTCCACGCACCCTGGAATCACAGACACGCAGATGCGCCGTGAAGATCTTAGCATGACCCTGCAACCACCTACTGCTACAGACGAAGCCCAGGAAGGGGAGCGCGGTGTTTACGGACACACAGTCGATGGAAGAGCTAGGACTCCAACTCTGACTTAAAGCTCAGGGTTTCTTCTGTGCATCTCAAACCTGGCTGCTGCTGCTTTCTTTAAACTTTAATACATATAATTCTCCACCTGATAGAAATTCTCTCTCTTCTCTACTTGATAGGTAATCACGAGTAAACTCTCAGTCCTTCATTTTTCTCATCTGTAAAACGGTAATGGTATCTATCAATATTTCATGAGGCTTCACTGGGGCTCCTAACCAGGTATGTGGATCCCAGGTTTATCTTGCGTGTCCTTCAAATGGAATCTATGGACCCTAATTAATTGTCACTCATTTTGATTCCTCGGGTTTTAGTTACTTTATGAAGCACC
>RJWJ010022772.1:0-26509 GCA_004363605.1 Indri indri | reverse complement strand
AATTAACCTGCTGAGAACAAATGAGAACTCTCTTGTCTGCAAAACATCAAATTTTTCATTGTCTTTCCTTTAAATTAGTTATGATTTTACAGAAGGAAGCACAGTCACAAATGAGTCACACTTAATAATTAATACCATTTTGGCAAATTTGGGCAAAACTAAAGTAGTATTCTCCTTTTGGCTCAGGAAACACATTTTATTTAAACTTTCAAACATAATAAGACTATAAAATGGTGAGGTTAGTAGGAATCAATAGCTTCTTAGATTGTGTAATTAAATCTGTCCTCAACAAAATGAAAATTACTAAATTATAAATAATAGAATTCCTAAGAAATTATAAAAGCGAACGTAACTATATTTTATATTGTGACTAAGTCTTAAATTACAAGCACATCAAACAGAGAATTAAAATATAGAACGTTCACTGTTATTTTTACTTGTAATATGGACAAAATCTATTAATGCCTAAGAGAGGACTGAAATGAACAAATTTTTTTAAAGTTGCAAACTAACTTCTGTTAAATCATTGAATTAAGGAGTTCAGTCTGATGAGTAAAGCAGAAAACTCTAGTCAGGAAATCAAAGTCATCATTGGTGATGAGCCTGCATAATGTACATAAATTTGAATACAAAGCACTGTAGTGGAACTTGGAAAAGGTCAAGACTTTGTTTTGCTAATTGCTCCATCCTTAGCATCTAGCATTATTATATTAACTTTCTATTCACAAGTTTATTGCATGTCTCCCAGAGCTCCCTGAGAGCAGATGTCCCCAGCGCCTGGGATCATGTCTGGCACCTCAGAGGTGCTCAGTAAATATTTGTTGAATAAAAGTTTGTAGAAATCCGTAGCTACATGCCATGATTATTATTAGATTTAATGAGCATAACTATGGCACAGGTGACAGTGCTAAGGGGCTCTGGCTAGCAGGTGGAAGCAAGATTAGAACCTAGGCATCTGAATCCAGGGCTCTTGCTCTTAGTTACTACTCCAGGAGTTAAATTCAGTAGGAACACTATGTCCATATAGGGCTTCTACATGAACGTTGGATTTTTACACCCAGATTGGCTTTTATTTTTCAAATCATGAGAGATAAAAAATACTTCTTAAATGTTTGACTTCCATGAAAAGCTAATAGAACAAAGTATACATACTTATTAAATAATGGGTTTGAACCCTAAATGTGATGGCTGTATTTCTTTCTTTAAGCTCAACTAAATTTATAAATATGTCGTTAGTCATATGCATAAGAAGAGCAGGTAATAATGATTTTATCCTCAACTGTCATGAGAAACAGCTCTCAGATGATTGGTTTCTCCATTTCAACATTATTCTCTTCTTTTCAGTATCTGAACTTTCAGAATCTCAACAGTAATGATTCAGACAAAGCATTCAAATTAATCAATGATATCATACTTATACAGCCAAGTGACCTTTCTCTTCTCCCTGCAAAGTTAACAGTGAGCTTGACTTTTAATAAATTCACTTTGCATTCTTGAATTGGCTTCAGATTCTGTTGTTTTGCTGGGATCTGGTTATTCCAGGACACAGTTATTACTGTACAGACCACTTGCTCTCCGTTGTACCCACTCATCAGCCTCCTCTTTGCTCTCATTTCTGCTTCCTCCTCAGCTTCCATCTGTACTCTATATTTATCCAGTGTAGCTTTTATTCCCGAGCACAATATATGTGTGTATATATATATATATATATATATATATGAATTTATTTAAGTATATGCAAAAATACTGAAACTAGAGAAAGAAGAGAAAAAATCTCAGGGTCATTAAGTAACTATTAATATATTAAAACTTGCTAGCTAATAAATGGGATTGGAACCCAGATGTGTCTGGTCTCAAGACTACATTCTTTCCACTACGTCAGTGGTTCACAAAGTGTGATCTTTGGACCGGCAGCAACAGTATCACCAGGGACCTCGTTAAAAATGCAGATTTTCAGGCTCTACCCCAGACCCATTGAATATGGAGGTAGAGTTCAGAAATTTGGGCTTTAATTAAGACAAGGGTGATTCTGATGCACCCAAAAGTTTTATTGCCTTATGTCACTTGTCTCAATCTTACCTGATCATAAGAATCACCTGCAATAGCTCATTAAAATAATATATTCCCAAGTCCAACAGATCTGATTCAATAGGTAGGAGGTGGGGCCCAGGAATATACATTTTTAACAAATGATACCCTACGCCCATCCCAAGGGATTCTTATGGTCAGGAAAATTTGAAAACACTGCACCAAATCAGAATATTCAACTTTGTACACTTATCAAAAAAGAGTCGACATTGCATTTAATGATGTGATAGTTCCGTGTTAGGAATATATGGATATCGAAACCATATTTTTTCAGCATTTTAATTTAATTCTATTGTTAGCTCGGGAAGAAGAGGGAGGGTATCACAAAATCAAGAAAAATAATAGGGAGTCACTACTTTCAAAGGGTCAAGAAATATTGCTTTATATAAGTAGTGCTAGGGAAATACACATAATTGAGGTATATATAATTGTAGACAACTTTGAGAAAAGTCCAATATCCATTCAAATATAGAGAAATTGGTAAAGGAGTTCTATTTACATTATAAGGGATTTTGTGTTTTAAGAAAAAATTCATCACAAGTCTTATATAAATCTGGAGTTCTCCTAAAGTAGCTAAAACTTGTTTTTTAATGCACAAAACTTATCAGAAAGGATAATCTGCCATTTCAAAAACAATAACATGTAAATGAGGCAAATGAATAACTTGAGGGTCAGGTTTAGAGCAATTTGGGCTTTTTTTTAATCTTCACTTTTATTTTCCTAGTAGTGGGCTCCAGAGTCTTACCATGTTCTAGACCAAGAGTGGGGAGCCTGCAGTTTTAAAACCACATGTGGCCTTCTAGGTCCTTACATGCGGCCTTTTGATCGAATCCAAATTTTACAGAACAAATTATTTTATTTTTATTAATATATTTTTGTTTGTCTTTTATGTTTTTATTCTAGTTTTAAAATGAAAGTATTTAAAATACCAAAGGATAAAATAAATTTCAGTGAAACAATCCTCTCAGATCAACTGGCACAATTAGAACATCAGTAAGCCATAAGGGCTAAATTGACAGCTGTTACGATTATGATTTAGTTCTAACTTCCCTGCCTGACTGGTGGCACTACCACACAAGCCTGGCTGGGAGTTTATGGGAGTCAAGTACGCCAGTCTGTTATCAGCTTTTGACAGTGGTGCACTGCGTTTCTGTTTGAAGTGGAATTTGTGAATAGCTGCACAGCTCAACAGTATTTTTTTAATTCTGTCTGCTTAACATCCCACGATGTCAAAGAAGAGCAAGAGAATGCTGAAGGAAGAAAACAGATTTTTTAATGAGTATTGGGAATTACAATATTATCCTATTTCTACTAAAGATAAGATGATCTCCTTGCTTTGTGATACTGCAATATCACCATTAAAGAAATTCAATGCTCATCAGCATTATAACACTCACAAGGACCACAAATATTTTAAGTTAGAGGGAGAGGCATGAAAGTTTGTATTGCAGAAGTTAAAAAATGAAAAGCAAAAACAAAAACTATTCTTTCAAGCATCAGTAAGACTGGAAATAATGCCACTGAAGCAACTTATAAAGTAGCTTATATACTCGGGGAAGAAAGGGAATCCATTCAGTGACGTAGAAATTGTGCAAGAATGCGTTGTCAAAGTTGTAGGATGCTTATAACTTTCAAGATAAATATCATGAAGTAGGACTGAATTTGGTAAATTTAGTGGGTGTATGTACAGACGGTGCACCTTCCATGACAGGAAAACATGAAGGGTTTATCACACAGATAAAAAAATTATTAACAGATCCAGATGCTCTCATTTGTTTTCATTATATCTTGTATCTGCAAAATCTCTGTGCTAAAGCTACTATTTTAAGTGACAAGTTTTAAGTATTGCTAACTATATTCCTACAAATGCAACATGGCATTCTCAGTTCCATAACACGCTAAAATTGAATGATGAGATACTCAGTGTGGATTTGCCATATCATTCTAAAGTGCATTGGCTATCATAGGGACAGGTGTTCGCCACAATTTTATCTCAGTGAGAACAGATGGTTAAATTTTATGAAGAACAGAATAAGCAATGTGAATTATTGAAGAAGATTTCTATAGGAATGCAGCATTTCTGTGTGATATCATGTCAAATCAAAATAACTTGAATATTCCTTTGCGAAGCAAAACTAAGTCTATATATGATATGTGGCAAAAAATCCAAGCATTTCTAAAACAAAGCTATCTTTCTTAAAAACACTTATTCAAAAGGAAATTTTGGATGAAGATTTTCCCCAGTTAACAAAGGTCATTGATGAGCAGGATGATACATGGGAATCATTTGAAGAATACACAGCTGTTATAGACCTTTTAGTTGGAGAATACAATGAAAGGTTCACTGACTTTGAGAATCATGACATCACATTCAAATTGGCATTTCAGCCTCACCTAGTTGATATCACCAAGGCACCTAAAGAACTACAGATGGAATTGATTGAACTCTCAGTAGGTGGCATTTTATTGCCACTGTTTGGTGCTAAGAAAGATCTAATTGAAATACGGAAAAATGCAGTAGAATACCCATGCCTTTGGCAACATGCCTGAAAAGTGCTTTCTTGCTTTTCAACCACTTATTGCTGCAAATCTATATTCTCCTACCTAACCCAAATCAAAATTCCCTTAAGGTCACAAATGACTGATACCCATCTAGAGGATCAACTGAAACTTCAGATCTCCATGCTGCAACCAAATATTCAAATCCTTTCCAACAAAAAGCAGACATAATAAAGTCATTAAAAGGTTAGTTAACTTTAAAATTAGCAAATAGTTTTCATTTTTGAAATTATTAAGTACATGGTAGTTAGATTTTTTATAAAATAATGTACATTTTTAAGTAATCTAATTAAAGTTTCTTGAATGCAGTCTTACTTGATTATAGCTAAATTAATGAGGCCTTCCAACATGAAAAGGTTCCCACTCCTATTCTAGATGATTCAAATTTCTGGTTAATGAATTGTGGCTGTTCAATGTACTCAGATGAAGAGGAAGGGAGCTGTCATTTATTAAAGTCCAACCACTGCCATGCTAGACAGGGTAAAATATATTCCTTCTCAGCATCATGCAATACGGATAGAGTGGAAAAAATGAGAATCAACATGTCTATTGACCTTAATAATGCCATCACAAGGGGAGAATGGTTTGAAAATTCCTAAACCAGTGTTTCCTACTCTCTCAGACCCTAAACAGTGAATCCAGTTTCACCATTTCCCCTAACTTCCTTCTCACCCTCCCCTTCCTCAGTACCAGCTGCTCCTCCCCTGCCTACCCTCCTTCACTGCTAGGGGCCATTACGGAGGAGTCAAATGGTTAATATCCCTTTACAATGTGTAGGTAGTACAAATTATACTGAAAATGTTATTTGGAATCCAAGCATTTTTTAGCATTCAAGAAACAATTGAAACACTACCTGCAGGATATAAATGTGTTGAAAGTTACTAATTAACAAGTACAGGTTTTAGATAAAATTTTCACAACCTTACAACATCCCCCCACCATGATCAGTGGCTCTCAGCAATCATTCCTTTCACATCTAATCCACTCCTACACACTGAATTCCTAGACATAATTACCTGCAATCTTTTTTTCATGAGCAGATGGAACTAGAGTTCCACAATGGGACATTTCCAATGCTAATCATTACAGTCGGCTGGGTGGAATTTGCAGTCCTCACTTCCAATTGGAACTTGTTTACCCTCAAAGTAGCTTAGTAAGAAAGTTACATAGAAAGTTCCAGAGAGTTGCTAACTTATTAGGGTTGATAAATACTCTCTGCTAATAACTATAGTATTCCATGTATCAGTATCAGTACGCTGATCCTGAGACAATCCTATTAACATTCCTCATGTTCATTTTACTTGATTGTATTTTAAGGAAGGTGACATTTTTCAAATCACCTCAGGAAACAAAATTTACCAATATCTTACAACAAAGAATTCAATATTATTTTTTTAAAAACAAGTAGTATTGCAAACATACAAAGCTCTGATCTATTGAACTCATTATTGTCAAAACATAAACTTCAAATACATTAATGGAAAAGTTATGTACAAAAGTTTGAGGTGGGGGGGGAAGGAAGGAAAGAAAGGAATCCATCAATATTTCAAGAGCATGTACATGTGTCCATGCATTCCCATAAACTTTCTCCATAGACAACGAGACCTGATGGTGAACAGTAGGATTGAAATGTCTGACTTATCCAGAACTACAGTGGCAACTCAGCCGGAAAATTCATCTGAGACCAATCCAACAAGCAGTTCATTTGGGTGGGAGTGTGTTTAACATTACAATATTCAGCAGTCTCCAGACTCGGGAGTTTATATGTCTATGCTAAATTTAACATCTGTAATGACTTAACACAGAAACAGCTTCAACTCACTGACTCACTCATGTAACTTTATCAAAATTAGCCAATGAATTTTCTGCTGAATGTTAAATTGGGATCCACTGCCCTTACCTTAGTCACTTAAAATTGTGCATTTTTCTGTTATGAAGATGGTGGGAAATGAACAGACAGAACATCAATGGTTTTATTTCTGTGCATTTTAAGTGAAATGGTAGTTTCTGATTTCTTCATTTCTTTTGGAATTAGAGGTTAGAAAAACAGACTCGTGGTCCTTTTTAAAGACCGTATCAAGACAGTGTGAGCTGCCAGCACCACACGTCACCCCTGCATGTGTACACAAGGAAGGGATACCCCCTCCCCATAACATTACATACAGCCAGACACTCTTGCCCAGCCCTGCTGACCCTGACACCTTCAGAGATTGCGTTCAGCATGGTCTGGCTCCAGTTCAGCAGCCCGCGACAGCCCAAAGCTGCCTGAGCACGTGCACAGCTGGAGTTCCTGCAACAGCAGTGCCCAACACACTGCCCTCTCTCCTGCTCTTCTTGCCCGGGCTACCTCTATTTTAAAAGGTCCCTGCATGCAAAACAATCTTCAGAACCTTTCCCAATTTCCTCAGAAATCCACACATAAATAAACTTCCTGATTTTAAGATTCTGAGTGTGTGTGTCCCAGGTGGAGGAGGCAAGGGTCTTGGCTGACAGCCATTTCATGGCTCCAAACCCACTCTGCCCTGCTCACTCAACTTTCTCCTTTCTCAAGGTTACAACTATTTCCTTCTAACTACACCAGACTCCTTGGGGTCTCTTCTTTCTGTGGCAAGGAAAGTACTCCTTTCCTCCAAAATGAAATGCCTTGCCTAAGATAGATGATGTCTGTCAGACATGGTTAATCTAAAGACATTTTCCTAACTCATAACATGTAAAACATAGGATATAAAAATCAACTTTACTGGTACTATACAGACCAAACAGCTAGATTTACCAGAACAAAAATATTCCTATTCCTCATGTAGTCTTTTAAATAGATGAGATTGGTTAAATATAAATCTTTGATTTTCTTTTTTATATATCCTAAGATGTTTCATACATATCAATTCACAAATCAGAAAGAGAACTTTGTCAGCCATGTTGTCCATTTTCATAGGTATATATGTTCAAAGGAGAGAGTTTGCTGTGGCCTGAAAGCCTAAGCTGGTTTCTGATGGATAAACTCAGGTAAGGGTGGGGGAGAGTATTCCAGATTAGGGGACTTACATATTCAAAGGGGCAAATGTTGTCAGGACTGCTAATTGTTCAGGGGATAGTAATTATATGAACTCGGCCAGAGCTCATGATTTCTGTCAAGGGGTTATAGATAATGAAACAGCATATATTAATGACACCAACAGCAAGATGTACTCAGGATTCTCTTACATTAGTTCCTTGGAAATCTTTGAGAAAAAGACAGAAACAAAAGTCAAGTCCTGCTCCATTACCTGTTTTTGCATGAATATTTAATGTATGATTTCTATTCTGTCTTTATTCAGCCTGATTGGAGTCCCTAAAATAAAATAAAATAGAATAAAATAAAATAAAGCAATCATATCTCTTGGTCATTATACTAACATCTAAAAAGAATGGAGAATTTTTTAAACTGAACCACAAAGTACATATATTTGGATAAATAAAACAGCTATTTTTCATATTGCTATGATATCTGCTAAAGGTAGATAGGATATAATGAAAATAGTTTATTATTTTTAATACTATAAACTATATCCCTCAAAATGATTTTTTTAAAATGCTTAAAGAAGCCAAGCAGTCTGATAATTGCACATGTTTGATCTCATAAAATGGCTCTTTTCATCCCTGAAAATATTTTCCTGTGATTTGACTATAAAGTAATATCATTTTAATGTGTCAAAACTCATACACTAAAATGAATGTTTCCTCCTTTACAGTAGATACCTTGAGAAGGGATATACTCAATTCAGGATGCAGCTTTTGCTTAAAGGTATTATTTTATTAAAAAATTAAAATTTCTGTGTATAGAATTGTCAGAAAATAATGTCAAACAATATAGAAAGACATATAAAAGGCAAACAAAATTCAACCAATGTCATGAAATGAAGAGATACCACTATTGATATTTTAGTAAATACCTTTCCAGCCATTTATTTATGCAAACATATTATATTAAAAAACAACTACAAAAATGTCATCATGCTATATATGCAGTTCCATACCATTTTTCACTCCATACTATATCATGGGCATCATTCAACATAGGTAGGTTTTTAAGCCACACAGTATTTACTTATTGAATTCCTCTTTGATGAATATTTCCTTTTTTCCCAATTTTTCATTATTGTGAACAACTCCGCAACAAGCTTAATGCATTTTCAGAACACCATTCTTGAATTATTTTCTAAGTCTAGCACATATGCATCTGCAGTTTTAGGAAACTATACTTCTCTGAATGTGTCTTTCCTGGAAAATATCCCTGTCTTTCAAATCAGGTCCAGTTAATAAGGGTGGCACTATTTCTGGCCACACCCAGCTGTGACTGCTGGAGGAAATTCCCTGTCAAGCACGTAGAGTTCCTTCCATCATATGCTAGTTTGGAGGCAGTATGACAGAGGAGAAAAGGGCATAGACTTTGAGTAAGGCAGAACTGTTTGTTTTTATAAGTATCTCTTTATTGAAGTGTAGCATATATGCAAAAAAGTACACAAATGATAAAAACACACATTGATGGATTTTCACAAAATACACCGTGTAACCAAAACCAGTATTTTACTTCTCCCTTTATTCCCGCTTTTCTATTCACTGTGTTATCTTGGACAAATCATCTCTTTGAGCTTCTGAAATGGGCATGATAATACCTGCCTTAAAGGTGTGCTGAGAAGACTAAGTGAAGCAATGTATACGAAGCACCGAGTCTACAGGAAATAAATGCTAGTCTCCTCCTACCCCTCCCCACACCAGGCAGCACGTCCCGACCGCGTCACAACCAGCCCCTCCTCCCCTTCCACCCAGCAGCACCAAGAGCCTGGATCGCCTTGTCCCCAGACTGCTTGCGTTAGGAACCTCTCCATTATAAAATGGGTTTTTAATGATGTTTGCGAGGAAGACAATCACATCAAGGAACCCAATTTAGAACCCCAAAGTATTAACCACTAACAGATAAAGAAAAGCAGTTTCCATTAAGAAAAGCAGTTCGAATGATTCACAAGTTTAACTCTGCTACTTGCGAAGTATTATTGAAAATACAATGAAACACAAAGTTCCCTGGGTTTTTACCAGGGCACCCACACATGCCAGGTGTAGTCTCGCTCAGCAGCTGAACATGTGCTATATCCTCAAGCATAAAACCTTATTTTATTTTAAAAAGCCAAAATCAAGGATTGTGGATAGCACGGATTGAAATGGAATTTATTTTTTGCCATTGCTGCTAAAGCTCTGCAGGTGCCGAATGTGGTATCCAGGAGTCCCAATTAGAGACAATAACACCCAACGTTTTAACAAATCTGTCTAAGCTGTGAGGTCTCAACCATCACTCAGGGACTACTCTATGAAGACAACATTCAATATGCAGTAAGCAGTCTGCCAAATGCTGACAGTCACAAAAACAAATAGCACGAAAATATTATTTTTTAAAAAACAGCTATTGTGAATCCATGTGTCAGGCTCTCTGCTATGTAAGCTCTTTACACACTTTATCTTATTTTCCCCTCACAACAGGTCTTCGTGGTAGTTTCATTATCCCCAACTTGCAGATGAAGAAACTGAGGCTGAGAGATTAAGTAACCTGCCCAAGATCACACAGTGGAAAGATAAATTGAGATTCAAATCTAGGTCAAAGGAGAGATGTCTTAAATTTAAACCTGGGTCTGTTTGACTCAGAAGCAACTGTCTCTAAAAACCATATGGCCAGAAAAGTTGCCTTTGTCCCCACCGATGTTTGCATACAAAGCATTATGCTTTTTCCCTGACGTATATGACAATTTTTAAAACTAATCAATTCCTTTTGGGTAGGAAAACAGCTTGATATTGCAATGATAGGAAAGAATTCTTTAACCAAAAGAGTTCCCTGATGAAAAATTTTGTTGCTAGAAATTTTCCAGTTGTTTTGTTTTTATTTAGCAAGTAATTAATAATGCAATAAATAACCTGAAGGCAGGGAAATGTTATTGAAATAGTTGTTGTTGTCTATAATAATTTTCTCCACTTCCTTAAATGCTTTTAATTTCAGAATTGAAACAGAGGCATCTTGGTGTAACTACCACTCAACCTGAAGCCAAGAAATGGCAGAAATCTCATATGGAAATTTTAATAATCTCTTTCTCTCCAAAACTAATTATTTTTCTTTCCTACTTGGAACTAGCCCACCCCATTTGACTTCCAGCCATCAGCTTGGAGGTTGGTTGGAAAGCTGTACTGAGCAGAGGCTGCCAGCATGTCAGGTTCCATTGTGTTTGTGTGACTGCTGATCAGGGTGATGAAACAGGGATTAGCTTCATCCCTATCACTACAAATAAATGTGATTTTATGACAGCACTGGAGCTTTCACCATTTATTAAAGAGGAAAGAAAAAGATGTAAATGTGACTATACAACCCTTATCAAAAAAATCTGCTTGCTCCCTGAGGTCAGCAGTTGATTTTAATTTTATATTATCTAGGTTGTTGTGAGATTTAAAAAAAAAAGCTTTATTAATGTAAACACCACTCCAAGGAGAATCATGCTTCACCTCACCATATTTTAGAGAACATAACATAAACGGTTTTCTCCAACCAAACCTAATTCACTCAGAGTTGAAAAAAAATCACAGAAAATAAAACATTTGGGAAACTATAGAATATTGATGCATTTAAGATCCACATGAATCGATTATTCAATTAACTGGAGACTATCCAGAAATTAGACATAATGTGACACTCCAAGGACATCTAGAATCTCTCTTTCTCGCCCCCGCCCACACACACACACACACTCTCTCTCTCTCTCTCTCTCTCTCTCAAACGCTTTGACCAGTAGTCCTAGAGATTTGTGACTATTATGAGTTTAAGAGCTTTAAATCAATTGGTTTGTACATTTTTCAGCCTCAAGTTCCTACAAACAGGAAACATTATATTTGCAGAAGGCAGGTCAAAGCACTAGCTGTTTCTTCCCAGAACCTTCGACCTGTACAACGTGACTGGACAGTATTTGGGAAGGGACTTTGGGAAGGGCTTCCTGTTTGTCTTCATTTATTAGACTCTTCTCCTCTTTCCCAACACACATATACTATATAAAACATCATGAATGCCATATAATATGCTCTCTCTGATTTGCCAAAATGTTTTTATGTTTTTAATCTGAGGTCATTTCTTAATATATCCGGATATTGTTCCCAAAGATGTGGAATCATTTCTCTGCCTCAGAGATCATTATTTTCCATAATGCCCCAGTCCTTTGAGGAAGTGGATTTCAGCTGCTGTAGCAATGTTGACCATCCCCGCTATGAACTATGTTAACCCATGGGGAAAACGAAACCTTAAGTATCTGCTGTTTTGCTTATTAAGTCTGAACCTAAAAGTTGGTCCTAAAAATGTCTCTGAATTTCTGCAGGCCATTTGGAAGTCAATTTTTATCTCCTCCCACAGCACTCCTCTTGCAAATGTTCCACTGGCAAGAGGAACAGCCTGCTCATCTCGGTCCCTTTGGTGAAGAGATGCTGCCCAACTGGCAACGAATGGTTTCTGAGCATCCAGCCTCCGTTTCCACTCCCTGAAAAGGTTACAGAGACAAGGCTGGAGTCAATGGCATTGGAGAGATATGTTTCAGGCTCAGCAAGCCACCAGAGGGCATTCCCTTCTGTCTACATACTGCTCTTCTCTTATTTTGTTAGGATTTGTTTTGTAGCCTAACATATGATCTATCCTGGAGAATGTTTTCTGTGTGCTTGAGAAGAATGTGTATTCATTCTGCTGCTATTGGATGGAATGTGCTCTATGTATCTGTTAGGTCCATTTGATCTAAAGCGTAATTCAAGCCCAATGTTTCTTTATTTATTAATTTTCTGTTTAGATGATCTGTCCATTGTTGAAAGTGGTGTGTTGAGGTCTCCTACTATTACAGTGTTGCAACCTATCTCTCCCTTCAGATCATTTAATAACTGATTTATGTATTTAGGCACTCCAATGTTGGGTGGATACATATTTACAATTATTATGTCTTCTTGGTGAATTAACCCCTTTACCATTATGTAATGACCTTCTTTGTCTCTTTTTATAGTTTTTGGCTTAAAATCTATTTTTGTCTGATGTAAGTATAGCTACCTCTGCTCTCTTTCCTCTGAACTTCTTTTACCCTTTCCCAAGAGAGAAATGCTACTCCATAAATACTCTTGCAGCTGCAACACACTTAAGTGGGAAAGGCAATGGGTTTAGAGGCAGTGAAATCATGAATTTTATCTTGTCTGACATGTCTACACCAAAGCCATAGCTTCTACACTCAGACCAGCTCCCCTTCCAACAGCCTGTCTCCACCAGCGGCAGTCTCCATTATCTGAACTGCCCGATTTCTCCTGATCTTGGCCCCTTCTATCTAATAGGCTACTGCTCTGTCCCTTCCTCCTTGGCCAGGTCTCTCCCACCCTTCTATTTCTATCACAACCAGCCTAGTTTTAGCTCTTCTCAGCTCAGAGCGAGATTACTGAAATGGACTGTATCAATAGGGTCCAATGAGGGAAATAGAAACCACTCCAAGTGTTCAAAAGAGAGGAAATTTAATACAAGTGTTGGAAGAGCTAAGAAGCCAAGAGAGAACAAGAAGGCAGCCTAGAGATTAGCAACAACAGGTAGCTACGACCACTCCTGGACTGGAGGGATAAAAGAAGGTGGTTGTATCAGCACAAAAGGGCCAGAGTCATGGAAGAAGCTGGAACCACAGTGAGCCTGTCTTCTAAAGCTGGAGCCACAAAGCAAACACAGTTGCTGAACTTTCCCATTTCCTACCAGTGCCTCTCACTGGCTAAACCCGGCTGGAATGAAGAGCTGGGAAATCAGCCTGCAGGGGCTAAACCCTCAGCCATGCAGACAAGGGGAGTGGGAGACAAGGAGTAGATCTGATAGCAAAACGGCCAATGACTAGCTCATAAGCTAAAATGCACTCTTACATGTGGTTCTCACAATAGATCACTGACATTCCCATTTACATACCAGGAAATAATAAGCTCAAGTGGATAAGAACCAGACCTGGGGTCAAATGGTGCAGCCAAGGCCTGAACCTCAAAGTTTCTCAAGGTCCAGGATATGAGGGCTTAGTTAGCAGAGCCTGGCTTACCTGGAATAAGTGCGCACACCCTGGGGGGGGATTTGGGGAGACGCAAGAAAGGCCCCACATAATAATAATTTCATTCATTTGTTCATTTTATAAATATTCATCAAATGCTGAAATGTATATATTCAATGATATTCAATAAGGGAGGGTTAACCAGACTTTGTGTATGCAATTTTATATTCACCAAAAGGGAGGATGAGTTATAAAAGTACAGAGAACCTGTATCAGTTGGTGCTAAAATTATACTTCCAAAATTTATGTCAGCTAGTGTAAGGCAATAGTTTATCAAGTTTTCTCAACCTAAGTAGCCAGAAAGGCATACCACTGGGGTTTTCACACTGCCTGAGACTACCAAAGAGTCCCATTTTAAGATAAATTTTGCCTTTAAAAAATGCATACATTTTACATTATACCCTAAAATAATTCCATTTTAATATAAAAATAGTGAGATTTGCCAAAAAAATTTCTAGCCAAAGCAGTTTTCCAGGATAAAGTACCATGGTAACATACCTAAATTTTGGAAGCTTGGGCATAAAGTTTTGCATCCCTGTTAAAATGTAAATAATCCTGGACAAGAACAGTTTCTTTAAGATGTGCTCAGGGGCGTTTTGTTTTTTTCTGGATGTGAACGCAATTGGGAGTCTTTCCTAAGCCTTCGTTTTACCAGTAGACAAAAGAGAGAGCTTGAGAGCCTCAGTTTACTGTGGAGCTGAGGAGGAGTTAGCATTACCAGACATAAAAGGTACCAAACAGGTACCTTACCTACTTTTTTCTCACAGAAAGGCTGGAGGAGAGGATTTTTGGGAGAATGAAAAAGGCAATTTTCCCTCCCCAAATAGCACAGGTCTCACTATACAGGCATTAGGACTCTCAGAAGATATGACATATTCTTAAAGTATAATCAAAAATATAAAGTTTCAAGTAGAAAATTCATTATTTCCAATTTTCTTTTAATAATATAAGAAAGTGGTGATATCTATAAACCATAGACCCATGTTTATCATAATGGCTAAAAATAAGATGTTAACATTATGGGAAGCTGGATGAAGGGTACACAAGGACTATTTATACTATCTTTACAAATTTTATATCAATCTAAAATTGTTGCAAAATATAAAGTTTATTTTTTAAAATCCACTGTATGTTTAAAGTCCCCATTGAACCTATGGAATGTTTTCCCATGGATATAGAAGACCCCTGTGTTTGTTCCTCTTGGTGTTCATTTTTCAGTCCCCTTTCTAATGGCTATGTTCTCCTCATAACTTTCCTGTATCCCCAATCCTTTAATTTGATTTCATTTTGTGTTCTAGCCAGGAAAATCTAGCAATTGAACTTCAAAGAGACAGAACTCACTCACCTTACTTTCCATTCTCCACACTGTGGTTGTACCACGTTAAAATGTTTCCCCTTCAAATAGTTACACTGCATAGCACTTTCAAATATGACTATTCGCAGAAAATCAATTTCGGAAAATCAAACACAGCTCATAAAGGTGTTGACTGGATAACAAACTGCTTAATCCAGGCTCATAGAAGCCTCTAAAGAGATAGCTGCCAGTGCTTTAGCATAGGAGAGAAAATAGAGAATTAGAAAAGAAGAAGCAAAGGAGAGAAAAATCAGATAAGGAGACAGGGACTTTTTAGGGGAAAAGATAGAAGGAGGAATTTTTAATTCCAAATAATTTCCTATAATTCAAACTAGCCAACTGATGCATGTGAGTCTTAACTTAAACACTACCATCTAAGCCAAAGAAACGTTATGAGACTTATATTTTAAAATCTTCTCCTGTCATACATCAAACAAAGCAACCTTTCAAAGCATTCAGCGTTGAACTGAAAGAATTCTATTGTTTTCTTCTCTTTTTATTATTCCCAAGGTTCCCAAAATGATACCTTTACTCCATCTCCATTTTCTATACTTGGATAGAAAACATCTTTTTTCTTTTCCTTTTTTTTTCTTTTTCCTCCTCTGCTCCCCACACCTCCTACCTCCCTGAGACCCATGAGGAATAAAGAAGGATCTTCAAGCATCCATGTATTAGTGATATTATCGGACACTGAAAAGAGTTATTTTTACTTTTTTGGTAAAGTCTATTTTCCTCAAATCTCTTATTTCTTCCAAATCTCACTTACCGCTGCCTACAAAAAGTAACAACCATGAAAAAAATAAATAAATACAACAGGTCTTGGCAGGCAGACGGCCTGAATATTAAGCTGGAGCCCTTTCCATGCTCCAACCAGGCACGTGTGAGCCAGAACCATTCCTGTGTCAGACTGAACACTACAGGAGGCCCACGTTCAACTCACAAAACCTCACCTCCTCGCCCTCCCCCACCTGAGTGCTGGGACATTCATCTTTGCCAAAGGCTTTCTCACAGCCTTCATACAAGCTCTTCCAGGACACATTGACCCCATGGATGATAGATGTGCCATCAACCCTTCATGTTTACCAGTCTTTTAAGTTACACAAAGACAGGCTTCCTTGGCATCCTCTTGCTCTCCTCTCTGCAGAATCTTTCAGCCTCCCAATCCATCATTACTGGCACAGGCCCGCCCAGTTTCACCATTCAATGGAAGGTGCCATCTATTATTATTACTGAAGTCAGGGACGGTGTGACCACCACACAGTAGTAAGTTGGAGGTGCCAAGTTTCACTCAAAAGGCGCGAAGGATGCTGTGATTTACAGCGGTCCTACTAAGCTGGGGATTTCTAAACCTACAGGCACATGCTGCTTCTGCAGCCTCTGCCAGCTCCCCCACCATTCCCTGGGGTGTTGGACAGCACCAGCTAACCCCTCCTTAGAAAAATTTATAGTTTAACTACATTGAAAATCTTGCTCTGCATTCCACTTTCACTAAAAAGCAACACTTGTCAGGAAAGTCCATTGGGATACATGAGAGAAGCGGTCCTATCTTTACTTTTTTTTCTTTCTCCTTAGAATGCTCTCAAAAGGAAAAAGATTCCCAACAAGCTGTATAGTAAAAAATAAAATCATGAGGCAATTTTATTTATTTACTATTTACACTTTATATTCTTCTATAAAAGATTTGGAACAGAAGGTCAAAAGGCTACAGGTGCTGCCTATTAAGAGAGAGGATTTATGCTGTTGTATTTTAGTTACTTAATGTTCCTTCCCTCCAGGAATGTGATTTGTCATCAGTTACAACCAGGAGCACAGCAAAACAAACCCAGTGATTCTCAAACCAAGTAGACATGCACACACCACTTGACCTCTGTATGATCCACTCTAGAAAATGCTTCTGAGCATTAAACGCTCAACCCCATAAGGTAATGGAATCATGCAAACCAGGCTGACTAAAACAGTGCCTTAGTTCCTTCATATTCCACCACCCTCCCAATCCATCTCACCGCATCTTTCCTGCTTCTCAACTAATCTATTAAATCTGAGGCATTAAATCCGAGTTCATTTTTCCTGAGCTCTTCTTCCACACAAACCATGCTCATTGCTATGGTCTGAATGCTTGTGTTCTCCCAAAATTCATATGTTGAAGCTAAATTCCCAGTGCAGTGGTGTTGGGAGGTGTGGCATCTAGGAGGTGAATGGGATTAGTGCCTTTATAAAGGAGGCCCAAGAGAGCTTGTTTGCCCCTTTGGCCATATATGAAAGGCATCATCCATGGGAAACAGGCCCTAATCAGACACCAAACCTTCCAGTGCCTTGATTGTAGACTTTCCAGCCTCTAGAATTGTGAGCAATAAATTTCTGTTGTCAATAAATTACCCAGGCTAAGGTATTTTTATTATAGCAGCCAGAAAGGACTAAGACACTCATTCAAATCCCAGAGTCCCCATCTTGTTTCTTTATAAAGCCAACTTCACACTTTACTCAGAAACTGAGATCGAATCCAATGTTCTCCACAAAGCTTTTCCCAGCTAATCCAGGCCACCACATTAACCTCTCTTTTCTTTTGATTCTATGGAATTTTGTAGTTGGTCAAGTGTGACAAAATGATTCTACTGTACGAGGTTCTTAATCTGCCACCATTCACATGGCATAGTTACGTAAGAAGCATAGGTACCCTACTGTCTGATTTTAACCTCCCTGCCCTGTGACAGCCATTTCAATATAGAACAGAACTACTTCAATATTTAAAGGTGGCATCCTCTTTATTATAATGCAAGAAACTCAAAATACAAAGCCAAACGTAGATGAAACAAATTATAGATACATCATTTCATATCACTTATGTTGGAATGTAAATTCAGACCAATTTACAATTGCTATTCCAAATTCACCCTTTTCCCCCACCCATGTTCAGTTATGTGCCATGTTATTTCTCCCAGCTCCATTTAGTCCTTAAAAATAGAATTCCACTATGTTTTAATCCCCAGCCTCCCTACTTAGGTCCTATTAAAATTGTGTCCTTCAGAAACAGTTGTGCTAGTGTACCTATACACTGATCATAGAATTATCCTGAAATAACTGCCTCTGTCCAAGCCCATACTCAAGAAAGCCTTGTACATCATTCTTTCTGATCCCACAATTTCTAGAAAACCTCCAGATTCCTTTATAACCCTGGTTAACCTAGACATAACCATATAACCATAGCGGACAAAGTTGATGTTCCCTTTTCTGGGTCACAACATCAAAAAATATCCTGATATACTAGTGGCTCAATTGTAATTTTGATGGCTCTGGCTCTGACCAGACTAAAATGACTTTCAATTCACGTATGTTTATGATATAGAATGCAGGAGTATTTTTTGATACTATCATGTAACTTAGTCCTTGATTATAAAATGACATATTTTTCTCTGGTTATTTCATTTATTTATGTATGTTTTATCTGAAAAGTTCTCTAAGGTTTCCAAGATAGAACAGGATTCTATCTCCCTTAGCATCTTGGTAATTTGATTCCACATTGACATGTTAAACAATAGTATTCTGTCAGGTTTAAAGAATATGGCATTACAAAGGAAAAGTTTAACAACTAAGTTGATGAACTTTTTCAGTAAAGAGCTAGAGTCAATATTTTAGGCTTTGCAGTCCATATAGCCTCTGCTGCAACTATTCAACTCTGCCATTGTAGCACACATAAACAAATGAATGTGTCTGTGTTCCAATAAAGCTTTATTTACAAAATCAGATGGCAGGCTGGACTAGGCCGGTAGGCGACAGTTTGTAGATCTTGAACTTAAAGTATGAAAATATCAAAAGAGACAATTAATATATTATGCTACCACTCCACCAATCACTCCTTTAATTCACACTCAACAAGCAGTTTTTGATGGCCCATTAAATTGAAATTGAGTGGTAAGATATATACAATAAATATCTCTGTCAAATTAACATGTACATTTGTGTCCTGAGGGCTCACTCCCAAGATTTTTATGCCCCTTTATACATTACCTCATCCCTGATGATTTCATTTCAAAAATAATCACAGATAAACTCAAATAGGCAATTATATGCCATTATTGACAGTTTTCAGTTGTTTTAATGCTTCATCTGAGTCCGAAGAAATCAATTCCTAAGTAAATGTCCATTCATTAAAAATTAACATTTGAATCTTTGGCTGATCCATTGATTGCTGGCAATTAAAATCCATTACTGTAGAATGTATATCCACGAATGTCTTCCTCCTTCCCTCCCCTCCTGGTTACTTCTCAAATGCTTATATTAAATATAAATTAATGCAAAACAATTATTCCTTCTCATTGTCTATTTGGAATTCGATAAAGCAAGTTAAACTGCCTGTCGAATATTTCTACAGTTATTAATAAAATAACAGTGAAAATACTCTATGTAATAAAAATTAGGACAACATAGCTAAATTATAAACAGTTTAACTTTCCACCTAAAATAATGCAAAATGTTTCATATTATCTACATTTCTATGATTCATAACCCTCATAAAACTGCAGTATTAAATAAAACTGAATAAACCCTGGAAGATCAAAGCAAATTTGCCTTGCCTAGTTAATTGACTCTAATGGACATGTGAGTTCCATTAGAAAACATTACACGAAAAAACCATATACAAATGTTAAAAGGAAAATAAGCTGACAACACAAAAGGACTTATCGACCAAAATAAATTTCTACCTTTTGGGCTATATAATAAAAGTATAAAACTAAGATTTTCTATGCTTGGAGTTAAGTCTGAAAAGAATATGATATAATCATAAGAAAGCTAAACCATTCTTTTTCTTCTACAGATTAGCAACGAGGGAGACTTTACTCATTGCAACCACATTTTTCTAAGTAAAAAGTTAGTAGAGTTTGCAAATTAGTCAGCCTTTCCATGTCCCACAGAAATTAAGCTTTCTGCTAACTCTTACATTACGTGCTACCTCCTTCTAACACCTGTTCTTGCTGATCTTGCAAAGTTTTCAGAAATGAAACTAGAATTAGAAGCTAACTGACCTAGTGAAGTAGAAAACAAAGGTTTGTTTAATATGATTCCAGTTTCAAAAAAAAAAACCCTGCCTCACCAAAAAATAAGCTAATAGTGCTTACCTCCAGGAAGTTGGGATTAAAAGCAATTTTTATTTCATTTCCACTTTTTTCTATTTTTCAAATTTTCTACAATAATGCCTTGCTATTAAAAAACAGAAGAAATAAGAATATAAAGTCCTACTAAAGTCATTATAATTTGTATCTGTCATTTTTAACTCTTATGATTTATGTGTTGTTCTTACATAATAAAACTGGTACTGCAACATATATTAAATCGGTCCCAATATACAGAAATTGCTCTTCTATAAGTTCATATAAACTTGAGTTTCACAGGATTCCTCCTGAGTTGAGAGCAAAATTCTTTATATAGTTCAATTACAGTGTGGAAGTAACACAAGTTAGGAAATCATGCAACATGCCATCTGCCTTCTCATTAAAGTAGTATGCTTTTTTAAAGAACATTTTAAACATTGTGCTTCAGAGAGATCACTAGAAGACACTGTGAATGGATGGTAGGTTTCAGCAACACTGTAGGAAACCCAAGGCTGAGTTTAACAAGAGGGTAGCTGAATATGTGGAAGGGCAAAATATTGCCATAATTGGAACACTGATGGCTTTTTATTTCATATTTAGGAAGTCTCACCAAAGAGAGATAAAACCCATTAGATTTGTGCCTTATTTATACTTGGCCTAAATTTTATTTCTAAGTAAATAATACACACCAGTATATTTTGAACACATGCCATGTAATTTTTCCTAAAATTTTTTTCTCAAAAAAAAAAAGTTAGAACAAGAATTAAATCTCTACTTGTAAGAAGCCACTGTGTCCTGATACTAAGAGGTAATGCTTGGGCCTCATCATTTCAAGGTCCTGCTCCACATCTGAGATTTGGATTTAACTGCTCAGGCCACCACCCTTTCTCTGCCACCTCCCCTGACCATACCCTCCAAACCTGTTCTCTGGACAATCTGACCTTGGACTTTCACCTCTTCCTGGGCACACTGGACTGTTCCTCCTCTACCCTCTCTAGGAACATTGTTCTAGACTCCCTGACCTTTGTAACTCCCCATGAAACCTCCGCCTGATGCTGGGCCTTCTCCTCAAGCTCCTGGTTCTCTGCTATGGTCTTGCCTGAGAAAGATATGAAATCATAGAGCCCTGCCCTTGACAGATTCTTGCCATCTAACTTAAGTTAGGCCTGCTGATCTTTGCACAGATGTCTCTTTAACACATCCTAACAATTAGCTCCAGAGTTAATCCCTCCCGAAGCTCCCCTTTCACCTCTCCCATCACCAGCACGGCTCCTAACACACGACTTCACTACCCTGTGGAGACAGATGATCTCATGTATATTTGCTTCCACTTAGTAGTTTCCAGAGCCCCCTTATAATCCTTGCTTCCAACTGCAGAGGAGTATCTGAACTGCCCTAAAACTAGTCTTTCTCCAACTCCACTCATTTCCTTTACTTTCTCTGTGTGTTTGTATTTTTCTTTCCACCTAAAGGTTGGATCTTTCTGAAAACTTCTTTCCACCTAGTTTTAAGTCTTTTTAAAACCATCTTTTGCTATGTCTACCACCCCTGCAAGAATCAGCCCTTCTTCTCAATTCCCAACTCTTTCAGTGAATGATCTGTCACTATCACTTTCAGCTTCCGCTCCCTTCCCTTCTCACAACTCCATCCTCTTCTCGGATCTGGGCAGCTGATATATGGCTCTCAAGTCTACAGAAATTTCTCTCTTAGAAATCGTTGGAGTTCTGTTTTTACCAGCTTCACTTTTTATCAGATTTACCAAATTCTCTCCTCATTCCTCATCTTTCTAGATGAGCACGGGATACTGATGATAACCTTACTCATCCCTGCAACAAGTATTTACTGATGCCCCATTCGGTGCTCTGTGCTGTGATGACATTGTACCCTGTTTAATTTTCAACCCTGTGTTATCTCCTTTCTGTCTCCATGTTTATGCAAATGACGTTTTTTTCTTCCTCTCAACTCATAACCGGAGGCATCATTTAATGCTTTTCTGTCTTTCCATGCCCAAGGTCAAAGGCACCAAATAGATTCACCTGAATTCAAATGCTATATTTCCAACTATTTACAGAACATTTCCACTTGGATGTCGCATCATCATCTCAAACTAAACATACTTTAAAATATAACTAATTTTTACCATCATCCTTCTATCCCCAACGCTGTTTGGCAATTCCACTTATTTCCTACTTAGAAACTTTGAAGTTTGGCTTCTTCTCTCCTTTACTGAATCTGTACTAAATTCTTTTGCTTCTTCTTTGAGATGTCTGCCCCCTTTCCTATTCACCTTGCCACAAGTCTTGCCCAGAACCTCTTCACCTCAGGCCTGTATTTCTATGACAACCACCTCAATTCTCACCCACTTCCAGTCCATCTGGTGCACTATTGCAGATTAACCTTTCTAAAATAATGCTAAAACACTTCAAATGACTAAAACCATGACTTACAGTGTTTTACATAAACAGACGTTGTTTTCCTCATATAACAGGAAGTCCAGAAGCAAACAGCTGTTGGTGTGGGTTTAGCAGTTCAGCAGTAAAAGAAACAATATCTCTTAGCCTTTTCCTCATGACAGAAAGGTTGTCATACAACTATAGACTTTGCATCTTCATTCAAGGCAGGGAGCAGGGAGAAAAGGGACACCAACATTTTATCATGAGAACTAACACATTTTCAAAAATGCCATCAGCAATCTTCAGCTTGGCCAGAATGAAGTCAGAGACCTGCCCTAGGTACAAAGAAGGCTGAGAAAGTAGGAGATAGAATTGTCCTGAGTGGATTAGACCAATCATGATCCATCACTTGGTGATAGGCACAAAATTGAGGTCCACTTATCAAGAAATGGGATTGCCTAATTTCGTTTGTTTTATTCCTCCTGTATACCAAGATTTTCATCTTATCCCTTCTCTCACTATCCCAAACACACACCATGCTCGATGCCATCTTGTCACCTTTGCTCTCCTCACCTGCAACATTCTCTCCTCCACTCCCCTGTACTTACCAAATCCTATTTATCTTTCATGGCTCTACTCATATCCCATCTACCCAAGGACCCATTCCAGTCCACAATGATTTCTTCCTTAAATGAACACTTTTTTCATTCATTCATTCATCTGTATTCAATATTTACTTCTAAGAGGTTCCTATAATGAGTACTACACAGTTGAACATTTAATTGTTCTTTGTTTCCTGTGATTTGGTTTCATTTGTCTACAAACACTGTAACCTACGTGAAGATATAAACTGTGCCTCAGATTTCATTTGTATGCCTCAGTTCCTTGTGCAGCGCTGAAAAAATGATAAGTGCTTAGTAAATTACTGACTGACTGAAAAATCCTCTAATTGCCTAGAAAGAACAATATGTGAATTACTGAATGTTAGAAAAAAAAAAAACACTGTGGTTGGGACTTTGAAAATAGCACATTATCTACTTATTTTGATCAAAGTATATTCCATAAGACAAGAAAATAACGATGATTATATTTGCACTTTTGTGGCAAAGGTAGCAAAATATAATCCATTTCCTTTGAGAATGCCAGAAAGACCAGCAGAGCTAAGTAAAATTCAAAATTGTCACATAGAGAAGCAGTTTTCAGACATTTCAAATCTAAGTGTTAGTCTCCTAAGCCTTCTCCTGCAATGTCAGGCAGAAAAAAGTCAAGTGATTTATTTTAGAGAGATGCTGATCTATATAGGGAGATCTCAGCCTAACACTGCTGTCAGCCATGGAGCAGCTTTAGGAGTGTACTAAGAAGATTTCAAACTGGGAGCAACTTATGCAAGAGACACAATTTCCCTAACCCCCTAGTGACCGGGGTTTTCAACAGTCTTGTGATTTGCTTGTTGCCCTTTCTTTGTCCTGTTTACTGAGTAACCACATTCAATCTCCCTCTATTCACACAGCCCTATAATCCACATATTTTGCATAAATTTGTTGTTCCATCTACCAGTTTCTATGTGAAACTCTAGAAGATCAAATGAAGGTACACTTCAGTTCACATACCTCAGACATTTCTTCTCAGCTAACTTAAACCTGCAGCCTCATCACTCAGCTCACAGAGCCCATAGAATAGAAAGCTTTGTAGCATTTGCCTCATTCCTCTTGAGGATGAATAAGCAGAACCTTTTAGAAGCTGGAAAAAGAAAGTAATTCACATGAAAGCTCATAAGCCTCCTCAGGTCCTCGTGAAGAGCTGAAATTCCTCCCCCTGGAAGCGGCAGACCCACCACACCACTGCTGGCCTGAGGTTCCTCTCTGTGTCTCCTCCCCTGTCTCCACCAAGAAAAAGAAGTCTCGATGACAGGTCTCAGGGAAAAGCCAAAAAAAACCCCTCTTTTCCCCACCTTCATTTCTCTCAGCACCACATGATAGTCTGAGGATGCCTGCCTTCTCGAAAAGAGCAAAAGCTGCAAATAACACCCCCTGTGAGAACTCTGTGCTGACTGTCCAAAATACGAAGTCCAACAGCCAATTTTTCAAATAAGCTAATGCCCATCTGATGAAAAACCTGTTCTGTTTTGCCTATATTTTCCTCTACCTTCCTCAATTCTCCCTCTATGCTGGGAATATCAGCATGTTGTGACTTCAATTACAAAATAAGAGTCAAAAAAGGAAGTACACCTGAAAGAAATATTATTGCAACCATTTTACTCCTGGATTTGGATATTGAGTAGTATTTAAGACATCATTTATTGCCCTATTTAGGACACAATGTCCACATCTGGTCCATTCCCTCTCCCCCACCCATATTTTTCATGTAGGTCAAGAAATATGTTTGCCCCATTCTAGCAAATAGCTTATGCTCTCCATTTCAATTATATTTTCATATGGTACCATACATTTTCTAGAAAGTAGCAGCTGAAAAAGAAATATTGAACAATATTTCAGAGAATGATCTCATCTATCTCAATATCTCTAGCTCTTAGCAGTTATCTGACCCATAGATATTCATTGAAAGAGTGAATGAGTGATGTGGTTGCACATTTAAAATCTCTACTCTTCCTAACATAATAATAGCTCCCCCAAGTTTCTGAAAGTGCTAATTATGACTCTCTAAATTGATCTAAAGAGGAAAAACATCGGGTAACTATAGCAAGAATGATAAGAAATATTAGAATCCCCAAGAAGAAGGTTCAAGAATAGTTCAACTGTAATAGAACAAAAATAGAAGTCCTTCCTCCTTCATGGGGCTTATAAAATAAAGAAAACAGTACACATGAGTATACCAAGAGATGGGAAAAGATTTCATCACTACAATAATAAACAAATCCTGAGAAGTAACTATGCATCAATTCCACTAGGTGATTTGGTAGAAAATTACGTGTGTAACCTCAGGAAT
Source organism: Indri indri (assembly GCA_004363605.1). Lineage (NCBI taxonomy): Eukaryota > Metazoa > Chordata > Mammalia > Primates > Indriidae > Indri > Indri indri. The sequence continues at coordinate 975 of RJWJ010022772.1, read as the reverse complement.
AAGATTTCAACATGACATCAAGAAAGCTGCTTAAAAGCCTATAGGTATCAAAGATAAATAGTCCATGCTGCTCAGCATAAAGTATAGGCAGATAGATCACTAGAGTTTAGGATAATTTTCTGCATGTTGAACCTAGAAATACTACATGCAGATCCCAAACACTCGTGCCAACTACTCTTCTCAAGAGCAAGGAGCTCTGTCTCTGTGCCGCTGTCCCACACCACCTCCACCCTTAGTCCCACTACATCCAGATACGTTTACCCTCCAAAAAATGTACAAAGAACCTGTCAAAATGAAGCATACGAGGTTTTTTAAAGCATTCATTCAAGTACCACCCTAACATAAGGACTTTTAATGTTTCCAAAAAGCAATATTACACTGGGTAGAAATACCCTTTTCATATTCAAATACCAGCTTAATAAGTAGTTTGACAAATTACCATCTTATGGCTCTGTTTCTGGTATTTGTGAAAAAACACAAGATAAAAAAAATCTAGTGAGATCCAAATTTGACTAAGAGTTTTATTCTTCCCTTTAATGAAAGGATCAAGGCAGTATGTTCTTTTTGTTCCATTTTGTGCATAACAGAAGCATTTCTTTGCTTCACTGCTTTCATAAACTACAGATCTATGTACAAACACAGTCTTAATTAAACCTGAGAAATGATTGTTGTATTATGCACTTCAAAAGGAAAAATTGGTCCACAATAGAATAATTGTTTTGTTTATGCAGCACATACGAGGACAGATGCTAAAAATTCTTAAATAACAATATAACCTTAACCTTAAATTGTAGGTTGCCAAGGGATAAGCCTAAGAGAACCCAAATAGAAATCAAACATTATTTATTGCACAGTCTTTTAAGAACCTTCGCTATACAATAATACTGAAAAATACCCTAGTAATAAATCAAATTCATTCCCAGCCATGAAACGAAATACAGAGGACCAGACCCCAAAGGATGCACATGCACCTAT
>RJWJ010022771.1:0-26684 GCA_004363605.1 Indri indri | reverse complement strand
TTCAGTAGGAAGAATGGCCAGAGCTTGGCGATGTGTTAAGAGTTTGGAAGAGAGGGAGAAACCGAGGTGACTGCCATGTTGCTGAGTGGGATTCCTGGGTGGGCTATAGGGTCATTAACTGCAGAAATGCAGAAAGAAGAGCTGACTTGGGTGAACATCTATTTACACATGAACTTGACAATAAGTTACATTTTGAATAACATAATTGCAACGTGTTTATGGGACAGCCAGATGGAGGTTTCCAGTGGGAACTGGACTGGGATTAGGGACAGAAAACAATGATCTGTGAGTTTTCAGCATGTGGGCCATGGTAAGGCTATGGGGGGCAAGAAGAGGAGGCAAGGAAAAAGGTTTTAGAACAGAATCACGGAGAAGAGAACTTAGCTACTAACGAAGAGGAAACTCACAGTGTACAGTAGTAAATGCTGAGAGAGAAATGAGTTTCAAGGAGAAGCATGTAATCCATCATAGCAAAAAAGTTATAATATAATAAAATGAAGATCAGAAAATGTTACTCATATTTAGCGGAGATTTCTGGTTCCAGCCAAGACAGAGTAGCCCCATTCCTCCCAGGTACTCCCTCTTACAACTAAAATTATCCTGGACGCAACAAATACACAAAGTAAAATAACTAAAGGTGAAAAATCATGGACTGTCTGGGAACCTCAGGATGTGAGGAATGACATGATAGCGAATTCCCTGGGTTTCCTGTGATCTCCCATACATCCTGGACAGGACACTGCAGAAGCCTCCAGTCTAGAGCCACCAGCAGGGACAGACCAAAAAAATGGCAGAAGGGGCAAGAAAAGCACATCCCCCCTAGTCAAAGGACCAGGAAAATAGTAGTTCAACACGAGAAAAAATCTTTGGTAATACCTGCCCTACTCCAGATAAACACCAATGTCAAAACCTCTTCTCGTCTTCTTCCCCCTAGAGGAAGTTTGTCTTCTACCCCACCCCATCCCACTCTGCCCTGTAGAAGCAGGTGGTAGTGATTTAATTTCCACTCCTTGTTCTGTACCAGCAGGACATAGCAGGAAACTGCAGGGGCTGTCAACCTAAATAATAAAGAGAGAGAGGCTCTCTAAAAGAAAATGATGTTAGCGGGGCATGGTGGGTCATGCCGGTAATCCCAGCATTCTGGGAGGCTAAGGTGGGAAGATCACTTGAGTCCAAGAGTTCAAAACCAGCCTGGGCAACATAGCAAGACACCATCTCTACAAAAAATAAGAAAAACTAGCCAGGCATGGTGGCATGTGCCTGTAGGCGCAGCTACTTGGGAGGCTGAAGCAGAAGGATAACTTGAATCCAGGAGTTCAAGGTTGTAGTGACCTGTGATCCTGCCACTGCACTCCAGCCTTGGTGATAAAGTGAGACCCTGGCTCTAAAAAAAAAAAAAAGAAAGAAAATGATTATTCGGGAATAAAGCATTGCAATGGGAATATGCATACCACAGTAAACTAATACAAATTCAGGGAGGTAAAGGAAGACAAAGGTTTTTTAAGGAAAGAAAATGAGGATTACCTAATTGTTTTGAAATAATTATCCTTGGTTATAAAGATCAATAACAAGGGTGATACAAGTCTGAGGTTGCATAGGCAGTTGCTGGGCAGATGTCTTTGCAGAAGTATCTTTTGTGTAAGGTTGCAGTGGCCTTTGTGCAATGTTTGGTTTGTGTAGTCTTTTTCATTATCAGACTTACAAGGGTGAGAACCCTCTCTTCGTGGCCTTCCCTGACTCTATTTATCAGGGTTTTAACATTAGTGACTCCATTTTTATTCTTACAACTTTCACACTTTCCCCTTTTGATCAAGATCTTTCTCCAAAAACGCCACTGACCAATCTTCCTATAGTTAGGTTTTGATGTCCCTTGATACTGAGATGGACCTGTCCCAGTTGCTGGTCACATCCCATGGTGGAGGGAGTGATGGTGACTAGCAGTCAGTGTTAAAACACTGTTAGTGACATTATTTGAGCAACCAGGGAGGTTTGAAGGAAGTGGCTCTCAGGCTAAGTCTACCTGGAGTCTATCATTAAGTTCAATTTTGTCTGTTCTGTAGTCTTTTTCTGTCATCTTAAAGTACTGGGCCAGTGTTATTTTGTTAGGAGTTATGCTTTTGCAAAAATGTAACAACTAACAGATACTAAGTTACAAAGCAAAATTAACAGTAATTTGACAATTCCAATTCACATAATGGTTTTGAGCCATGAACCTAGGCTTAAAGACAACCAATTAAATAAATCAAATGATAACACAGAATTAGGTAAGACCTATTGTAACCATGGGTCCTGTTTTCTTGTTTTGTGTATATGGGTCTCAACTTTCCCTGAGGAACTTATTCAGGTACAGCATGTAGTATTAGCAATAGCACAGATATTTTCTTTTTTTTTTTTTTTTTTTTTTTTGAGACAGAGTCTCCCTCTCTTGCCTGGGGCGAGTGCCGTGGACTTAGCCTAGCTCACAGCAACCTCAAACTCCTGGGCTCAAGCAATCCTACTGTCTCAGCCTCCCGAGTAGCTGGGATTACAGGCATGCGCCACCATGCCCGGCTAATTTTTTCTCTATATATTTTTAGCTGTCCAATTAATTTTCTTTCTATTTTTGGTAGAGACGGGGTCTCGCTCTTGGTCAGGCTGGTCTCGAACTCCTGAGCTCAGAACGATCCGCCCGCCTCGGCCTCCCAGAGTGCTAGGATTACAGGCGTGAGCCACCGCGCCCGGCCAGCACAGATATTTTCTTATTCGACCAATGGATACTAAAGGATTTTTTAGGTTACATTTGTTAAGTTACCATCAGAAGCTATTGATTGTGAAATTTCAATTATACCATTATCCTGGTGAAAAAGGTAGCATTAAGGCAGGTAAAAGTCTCATTATGATATAGAGTCTTGTTCTGACATCTTGAGAAGAGTTGTCTGTGACATGAAAACATTATCTTCTCCTGATTTGTAGTTTGAATATCTGTGGTCATAACATCAGGCAGTTTGGTAAACTTTTTATGTGGTCCATACATCAAGCACAAAGCTTGTTCCTTAAAATTCATCTAGTTTTAGCTTATAGGACTTTAGAAATAGAGCTGTTTTTATTGTGGGTTGGAGAGTTGTAGCCCAATATTGGAGGAAATTAGAATTTAGGATCTAGTCCAGTATAAAGGTAGATAATAAGAACTTGAAAACAATGCACAGAGCTACAATTTAATAGCAGGTGTGTTAGAGTTTCTTCCTTTAGAAACAATTTTTTCTCTATATATTGATCACATAGGAGTCTCAGATTCAAAAATCTCTTGATGCTAGGAAGCCAAACCTAGGCAGACTTTAGATTTTACTGACAGTGTTAAGGTTCTTGGGCCGGCCAGGAAATGATAATTTTTATTCACATATTATGAGGCTGGAAACTTTTGAAGTCAGGCATTTAATATACATTCTTAAATATGACATTCCATTCAAAACCTTGGTGATATAACCATTATTTCCAATTGTATTCTGCTTATGAAGACAGAGCAGATTCTTACTGAATTTATGTAAATAAAAATAAGAATACTCACAAAGTTTCTGAATTTTGGAGGAATCAAGTAGGGAGAAAAAGCAAATGCTTCTATCTTTGATCACAAAATATACTTTACCAAATTGTTTTAAACTACAGATAGCTGATAAGAAAAAATTTTTCTTAAATCTGGAAAACAAAATATTTAAGAACCAACAATGTTTTAAATAAAACAATGTTTTAAATAAAAGTCATAAAAACATTATCGATCACTTAATTTCATATAATTAATTTTTTGTTTTGCTTAATCTTGATTAGCATAGCAGTTTTATGAACCTATCAGTTTCCTTACTAGAGTTCTGGAAGTTTTTGTATAGTCCATTGATCTTAAAGTCATCAGAAATCTGTGTTCAAGAGTATTTGTTAGAGTCTTTTCCATGAAAAACAATTATTTTTTGAGAGAATTCAAAATAAGAACTGCAGATGACAAACACTTAGAATAGCCATGGTTAAAATCTGATGAAAGTTCCCAATTGACAAGGAAATTTTGTTATTTTAAGATAACTAGAATCATGACTGACCATGTCACATGAGGATATCTGACTTTTATAAATTTCATGTAATTTTTAGAATATTCACATTAATTACATATCTATACAAATATAACTTTAGGGAAGACTTAACATAATCAAAATTATTACTGATAGCATTATTAGATTTTTATGAATTTATATGATTTTTTGGAACATTTATATCAGTAACATACCCATAAATGTAACTGAAAGAAGATCTTGTATCACTTATCATTTGACAATGCCTCTGACACAATTTACCAAATAAGTCTAATCATTTCTTATCTCTACAAGATGAGAGATACATTCCTTGATGCTCTCCAGGGACCCAACAGGAAAATCTCAAAGTTAATTTTAGGCCAAAAAGAATTAATTTAGGATTTTGATCCTGGGGAAACCTACCAAAGATCTCAAAATGTTCCAAAACTTGAACAAAACACAATCATAAGTCATTGTTAAATAACAGTTGTTCATTTAACCAGAATGATAATCAAAAGACTTCAAAATAATACACACAAAATTACATGTATATAAAAACCTTAACCCTCTTAAATCTCAGTTTTCCTAAGTAATCCAAAACTTAATAAAGACAATGCAAGAATTACCTTGATAAAATGTAAAATCTTTGCTTTGTTTTTTTAGGTCACTTACCAAAAAGGTGAAAAAAAGAATCCTTCAGTGTGATTGCTTCTACTTATGGGAAGCCCATTTGGATAACCTGGAAGTCAAACCTGATGAAAAAGCTATTGAATTTAATCAGACACAGGAAGAGTGTGTCCAGGGTTATTAGTGTACACTATATTATAGAAGAATTTAAACAAGAAAACTGGTATCTGGAGCAGAGGTTACATGGCTCTTTGTAACAGCATGGGAATGTTTCTGGTTATGTGGAACAATTCAGATATATCAAGAACAGCCAAGAGTGGAGAATCAAGTTATACTGGAGGAAAACATTGCCTTTCTATGCCTTCAAGAGAAACATTTTAGCATCAGCCCATAACAGCAGAATTAGAACTGGGAAAAAAAAAGTTATAGGAGTTGATGAAAAGGTGGAAGAACAGAGTTATTGCCCTAACCAAGCCAAAAGATATTCTTTTTTAAAGGAAGAAAGAACATATGGCAATGATGTATGACCTGCAGATCACATACAGCAAGGTATAGCAAAAGTTCAACTTTTGAGATATAAGTCTGAGAAGTTTCAAAAAGAAATAGGTTTCAGAATTAAAAATCAAAATCTCTTGCAATTTTACTAAGAACGAATCGATCCATTAAGAAAATCTTATCATTCTAATATAGAGAACTTTATTTTTTAGTTTTGTATTAGTGTATTTTTATCTTCTTGTGTGTTGAAATAGGATTTATTTAAAATATTTGTTTGCTTAAGAAATGAAAAAAATTAAAGGTTTGGCTTTCAGCACATATCCAGGCCAATATAAGGGCCTTCATAAATATTAAAATTATAAACATCAATGAATACTCTTAAATCTTCCTTTAACATAATAGGAGAAGGTCTAGTCTAGTATTCTCTAAGGCAAACTTGTATCAGTTCTCATTATTTTGTATTAGCCTATTTTTAATATTGAAGCTCAATTTTTACCAGTGCTGTCTTGAAAAAAAAAGCTCAATCTTTAGAAAGACTCATAAATGAATAAGTTTTTAAAATATAGTCAACTTAATCACACACAAGTTCCTTTTATAAAGTTCCGTTTCATGAACCTTATTATGACTTACATACACCATTTACACCATGCTTGGATTTTCTGCTTTGTCCTATATTTCCTCTTCCTTAAATAACCATCTTACTTTAGAACAAAAATTTAACACACAAGATTTATTCTCATACAAAATTAATCTCTTTTTTAAAAAACCTTCATTACCAAAAATACATTTTCATATACATAACTTTCTTTACATCTCTCTCTCCTACTTACTGGTTCCTTTTGTTCTTATTTCTTTTTTAAGATTGTATTTGGATATGATTTTTAAATAACCTCCAAATTAAACAATTATTTTTTCTCAACAAAGAACACATTTTTCGGGGGGGGAGAGGGGGTAAGGGCAACATACGTAACCTAAACATTTGTACCCCCATAATATGCTGAAATAAAAAAAATAAAAAAATAAATAAAAAGAACACATTTTTATGCTTTTCCTATAATTTTTTTCTTATAAAAAACAAATCTTTTGGTCATACTTTATATACAGAATTATATACTAACCAGAATTTTTAACTCAGTTACCTTAAATTTTAATGAAAACCTAGGAATTAATATTTTCAGTTGTCTGTGCTGTATCAGCCCATTTCACCTTGTCGATCTTCACGGTTGCAATTACTGCTTATGCCCTTTTTCATCTGATAATCTGTACCTTCTGTCTAAAATATTGCCCCAGTTCAGCAAGAAACAGCTCAGTGACTATATGACAGTGGGGAATATGTAACAGAGAGAATGGCCTGAAAAAGGGTAAAAATGTTTTCTGTCTCTTCAAAACCCCCTCACCCCATTTTGAGAACTAAAACCTACATCCCCGCCTCAGGCCAGTGGTCAGGAGGAGCAAGAGAGTGTCCTTTGCCCAGGTGGAGGTCACAAAATTGTCTTAGCTGAAGATGGGCTGAGTCTGGGCAGAAGCCATGAGATTGATTTAGCCACAAATGGGATTATGGGATTAATCAGAACCTTTAAAATCTCTGTACTTCCGCTCAGAGGCAGGATGTTGGTACTTTGTGACAGGAGTTTGCCAACCTCCTCATTTGTTGCCAAATTAATAGACTCCTCTTTCCTTCTCAAAAGAAAAAAAATTACACAAGGATTATTTTGTTTTAGGCTGGGTTTATAGTTTCATAAACTCCATATCAAACCCTGACACCTTAAAACACCCAGCAGAGACAAATATGAAACTGACCAGTAAGCCCAGGCAAAAGTGTATGACAACAATGTTGAAGACATTCTATTTTTATCTTATCAATACTTTTAAAAACAAATAATTTACTAAAGATTTATTAATGAGTCATGTGAACTAAAAAGCATTTGGGTCAATTACTATATATTTTACATTTTATACTTTATATGAGTGTCCATTTATCTTTAAGAGATTTCTGGCCAACTATGCCAAATTATGCCATGTAGATACAATGTACATGTGATGCATGTACATATACAATGTATAATAATACATGTACATACGTGTAAACCCATCTAACCACATGCACACAAAGATATTATAGTTTTCATTTTAGAATTATAGACGTGAGATAGTAATACAAACTCAGTTGGATCCAAATTATATTTCTGACAAAATTGGAACCTGTCCACATGGCTAAACTTTATTTGCCCTGATAGGTAATCTAATAAAGGCTGTAGACCAAAATTTTGGGTAAAGCAGTTTCCATGGAAGTTTGATTTTATAAAACCTCTTTCACCCTTTTTTTCCCTTCTTTTTTTCAGTTTCAAATAAGTTTAAGGATAAATTTCCAATTGTTTACATTTTAGCTAGCATTGGCTTAATTATAAGAAAAATAAAATCTCCAAGTAATCTTGAATAGTAATAATTCTATCTTTTGTTTACTGGTCTGATTTACTTGTTTAGCAAATGCAGGCAGGGAAGAATTTTACCAGTTTTTTTCCAAGGTTTTTGTTTGTTTGTTTGTTTTTTGCCTCTGCATGGCAGAAAAAGCACAATTTTTATGCTGGACAGAGATACCTTATATTGTCACTCTGAGCTCAAGATTTTGACCTGTTTGAGAGCCTAACTTTTATAAACATTTATCTAATTATTTTTCCTCTAGATTAATTTTTCAATTAAGTGTTTCATCATCATATGTAATTCTTAGGCAAACTAAAATTTGTATTTCTAAAAGGTGTCTAGGTTGTTGGTTACTATGGAGCTGTTGTAATTTGTAAAGCAATTAAGTTGAAAGCCCTTTAAGACTACTTTTAAAAAAATCTTGACTGGAATGCCATAAGCAGTGAGAGTTTTGTTTCAACAACAGTAGAAAAATCAGTAGATTCAAAATAGGCAGAAAGAAATAGAGAACTTAGGAGACTCTAAACTCTATAGCTAAAGGTTTTTCAAATAACGATCACTGTACTCTAAATTTTTCTTGATATAATTTGCCCATTAGTTTAAAATGAGCACAGGAATGGGCCATAATATGTAGCCAGCTAGAATCCCAGAAAACATAGCTTGCCTTAATGTTTGAGAACTCAATTCCATTTCTTATTAATATCTCAAGAGTAAAGAAAATCCTATAAATACTGTCCAGGAATGTCACAAATTTAGATTGGTGTTAGATGGTGGCAACCACCCTAGTGATTTTTAATTAGCCTTCCTGTACCCACCATCTAGAATGTTCATTTTTGCTCTCGGAATATTCTCAGAAACAAGGGAAGATTCACACCAAATCAAAAAAAAAAAAAAAAAACCAATATAAGAGTGTTCACAAAAATTTTAACCTAGAGGTGTAGATCAAATGAAATATTTGGGTATTCAAATCAGAGATGACATGTCTCACAGACAATTCTGTAGAAACCAAAAGTGCTTAATCCAGAAAGACAATTGTATTTATACCAGAAAGGACTTACCAGAAAAGACAAAAAATCTTTTATTATCCTAGAAGGGATGTATGGTTCCTTATTAAGGTGGCCTTATCCAAACCAGATCCCAAATAGAGTAAAAAACTCTCTACCAGAAGGAGGGAGGTTCAACCTGAGAGAAGATTCACCAAGGCAGAAAAGGTGAGCTGTGGAAGCAGAGAGCTCAGAGGGCCCAAGTGAGTAAAGCGCACCGGTTCCGAGAATCACTGATGCCTCCTGAGAGGGACTGTTATTCAGATCCCGCTTCTGGCACCAGATGTGTCAACCTAAACAATGGAGTGTGACTCCCTAAAAAACAGATGTTGATTTGAGGATAGACCATTGAAGTGGGAATACACATGTCATAGTAAACTATGTGTGTATTCAGGAAAGTAAAGAAAGGCAGAGATTTTCAAAGGAAAAAAATGAGGATTACATGATTGTTTTGAAATAATTGTCCTTGGCTACAAGGATCAATAACAAGGGTGACACCTGTCTGAGGCTGGATAGGCAAGTTGCTGAGCAGATGTCCTTGCAGAAATATTTTTTGTGTAAGGTTGCAGTTGTGGTTTCAGTAGAGTCTTTCTTGTTATCAGGTATACAAGCATGAGAACCCTCTCTTCATGGCCTTCCCTGGCTCTATTTGTCAGGGTTTTCTTAGCATTTTAATTCTGACAACTTTTACAAGGCCAAGGAAAAACCTCCACTTTGCCCTCTGAAGGTTTCCTGAAAATCAATTGACAAAAGGCAGATTAATAGGAGAAAAGGCATAAAGATTTATTAATGTACATGGGGGATGGGGTACAGAAGCTTATATACCCTTTTTCATAGGGGAGGAAAGAGATGGGGAATGTACACAATTATTTTGAGGGACAGTAAATGACTATTAGAGAGAATGAATGGACCAGGGAGACAGAAATCATCTTGTCAATGATTTGTCTGGAATTTGAATGAGCGTAGGAGTCAGCGTTATCTTGCAGAAAAGTCTATTTAGATGTGGTTGCATTCTTCAGTCATCTTTTCTACAACAGATAATGAGGTAACAGAAACAATTGTGTTTCTTTTGGTAAGAAGTTTCCTTGGTCAGTAAGTTTCCCCTCTGCACTTCAGGAGGGGGAGAAATAAGACAAGGTTAGAGGGACCCTGATTCTGGGGATTATTTCTGAGGCTTTTCAATTTTCCAAAGCACTCAACATTCCCAAGTGTCATATTTTGGGGAATCATTTCCTGTACCCCAACAGAGCTAATACTCTATTCCAGATTCCTTCCACCTCTTTCCTGCTGGCAGGGTGGTGTTAGTGGGTCTGAGCAGGGAGCTAATGCTCTGAATCCCCTTCCAGGGTTATGTCAGTAGCATCAGTGGGAATGAATGAGGTTATGCAAGGTGGAGCTAGCGGGCACTTTGCCTCCTCCCTCCACCCCATCACTGGGGCTCACATGGGAGCTGAGCTTATATCCCAACAAGGCAGTGCAAGTCTGTGCCCACTTATGCTGGGAAGAGTTCTGTAGGACTAAGAGGGGAGCTGAACTTAAACTCTACATTTAAGTCCATGATCCATTTTAAATTAATTTTATATAAGGAGGTTCAGGTAGAGATGTTTATTTTTTTAAATTTTTTGCCTGTGAATGTTTAATTGTTCCAAAACCATTTGTGGAAGAGACCATCTTTCCTATAATGAATTACTTTTGCACCTATGGCATGTTTTTGCACAATCAATTGGACATGATTGTGTGGGTCTATTTCTGGGTTCTCTGTCCTATTCCATTAATCTATGTGCTTATCTCTCAACCAATATGACATTGTCTTGATTACTGTAGCTGTACAGTAAGCCTTAATATTAGGTAGAGTTCTGTCTCCTACTTTCTGGGAGGCTGAATAACTGCCATAGAAATACCCAGGTCCTAATACCTAAAACTTGTGAATGTTACTTGTAGGCAGATTTTCTAAAATAAATATATTGGAAAATTCTTTGGAGATTTGGGACAATGTGAACAACTGCCAGATGAACCAGATAGCCTAGAAATGTCAAAAAATTAAAAAGTTAGATATATCATGAATGCCTAAAATTTATGTAGATGATAATCTATTCAATCATTTGCTACCATAAAATATACACTTATTTTTAAAAATTAAAATTTATTGAAACTTATGCACATACTTACAGACCATACATGGCACCATTTGTAATTGAGAGAAATGTAAACAAATATAAAGATGCAATGTTAAATCATAACTGCTTAAAATTAACTTTAATACATACGATACTACTGTGGTAATTTCATAGCTACCTCCTGTTGCTGTTGCGGTGAGCTCAAGTGCTGTGAGGATCTGCTTAAAATGCTGTGTAACACTAATTACCTCTGTGTGAGCAGTTTGTGTCTCCAGTAAGTTGTGTATCTAAATAAAAAGCAATCTCTCACAGCTCTCACATATTTTTCTTCGAATTTAGTGCAATACCATAAATCCTGAATAACACCATAAGACCCATACAAAGCGTCACCAGTGATGCAGGAAGTGCTCCCAAGAAGCAGAGGAAAGTCATGACATTACAAGAAAAAGTGGAATTGCTTCATATGTACCATAGATTGAGGTCAGCAGCTGCCCTCGCCCACCATTTCAAGATAAATGAATCCGGCTTAAGGACCATTGCAAAAAAACGAAAGGAAATTCATGAAGCCATTGCTGCAGGCGTGAAAACCTATACTTTTTGTGAAATGCCTTTTTATCTCATATTGAAAATGCAGCTTTTATGTGGGCACAGGATTACTATAAGAAGTCATGCCTACAGACTCTAATATGATTCGAGAAAAAGCAAAGTTATTATATGACAACGTAAAGCAAAAAGAAGGTGAAAGATCTAAAACTGGAGAATTTCTTGCCAGCAAAGAAGGGTTTGATAATTTTAGAAAGAGGTTTGGCTTAAAAAGTGTCAAGATAACAAGAGAAGCAGCTTGTGCTGACCAGGAGGCAGCAGACGAGTTCCCAAATGCCATTAAGAAAATCAGCGAGGAGAAAGGTTATCTGCCTGAGCAGGTTTTTAATGCAGACAGAAGTGTCTTATTCTGGGGAAAAAAAAAAGTGTCACAAGGGACATATATTAGTAAGGAAGAGAAATGAGCACCAGAATTTAAGACGGGAAGGGAAAGGCTACTATTTTGTGCAAATGCAGTTAGGTTTACGATCAGGACAGCCCTTATCTACTACAGAAAGTTGCGAACCCCTGAGCCTTGACCTGGAAAAGCTAAACAGCAGCTGCCAGTCTTTTGGTTGTACGAGAAGACCCACACAAGGAGAACACTTTCTCTGGATTGGTTCCCTCATGCTTTGTCCCTGAAGTCAGAAAGTATCTTGCCAGTAAGGAACTGCCTTTTAAAGTTCTTTCAATACTGGACAATACCCTGGCCCTCCCGAACCCCATGAGTTCAACACCAGAGGTGGCCGAGTGGTCTACTTGCTCTCAAACACATTGTCTCTTTCCTTTGCTGTTTATTCACTCAAGGTGATTTTCCTTCCTTTTTCTGCCTATCAAAATTTTATTCATCCTCTAAGACCCAGCTCCAATACCAAATACTACTCCCACTTAAGGCTTCCCTATTTTTCAGTAATTTATTCACAAATGTTATGAAGAGTTGACAATATGCCAGCCCTATGCCAAGCCCTGTGGTACAGAGTCCCTGCCTTCACGAAGCTCATCATTTTAGCAAGGAAGACTGATAAGAAAGTACAAATGCACTAGAGAATGTGGTAGGTGCTGTGAAATGGGTCCATTTTCCACTCTGCTGTCACATCAGTCTTTCAAAAATGCAATTTGATTAGACTGCTGCTTTTCTTAAGACATAGCATTTGCCAGATAGTCTGACAAATACGCACACAACCATATGGACAAAGACATGTGTTACAGCATCATTCAGTCTACCTGGATGTGACTGCCGCTTGAGAGTTAGAGAGAGGGGACGGTGGGGGTTGGATATGCATGATAGAAAATTCTTCTGGAATGATATTAAATAAACTGTTAGCAGGCATTGGTTCTGAGAAGGGAAATGGCAGTTTAGTGGGGAAAGGAGACCTGCTTTTCTTTTATACCCTTTAATACAATTCGAATTATACTCCTGTGTGCTAATATTATTTTTAATTATTTTTAAAAAACAGGTAATTTCCTTCTGAGTCTTAGGAGGAAAGGACAGAGTAGGGACTAGAATCCAATCTGACACCAACCCCAGTGCTTTTTCAATTTTACATAATAGTAAAGTAATCCCAGTAAGGAACCACACGGTCTAATTAAAGCACGCAAGCAAACAAACCATACATGTATTGTGCATCTAGCACATGGCATTTCACAGATGAGAAACAGATGAAGCTCAGAACAGTTAAGTAAGTTTCTCAAGGTTACTGCTGAGATCGCTGGAGCTGAGATTCTCACCCAGATCTGCCTGCCATCACCAAAATGAGCCCAGTCAGAAAACGTGGGTTTAATCTCATTTTTTCTTTCTTGTGTGACTCTATGAGTTGTGCAAGTGAAACAAAATGACACCTATGAAATCATTGTTCACAATGTCTGATGCATAGAAAGTCCTCAACCCATTAGCTGAAATGGTTGTTTCCTTCCCTTTTTACCTGCCCTGGATATTCACTCCACAACTAATGCAAACATCGTTCTACCCAACACCCACTGCCTCTGGACTCTGGATTTTGTTTACCTGATATTTGTAAGAGAAGCACATCTTAAAAATTCCATTTCTAAAAGCTCTACTTTCAGGCGTGGGTGGTGGCTAGCCAGCAATGTCAATGCATGTCCTCCTGTTTACTTCTTTTGCTCTGATAAGCTAATGTGGCCTCTTTGTGAAGGTAGTCATTAACCCAGAGAGGGAGAGAAAGTGAGGGATTTGGAGGAAAATGACTGGTAATTGCAGCTCTCTATTAATATGTTTTTCTCTGCAACCTGGAGCTGAACGTTGTAAAATGTATTTGTTCCCAGTGCAATTTAAATGTGAATTAAGCGGCGCTGTAAGGCTGAGCTACTTAAGGAAAAGTCCGTTTGGAACTGTTGCTTGAAAATGCCCCCTGCCTTGAAGGTAGGGCACTCCTTAAGGTACTAACTTTCATGTCAGCTCTGCCACTCTTAACTACATGGTGGCTTCTGGAAACTTCTGTGGATTGCAGTTTTTTCATCATTAAAATGATAGAATCTCAAACTCAAGGTCCACAGCAGGCAAGCAGAGAGTCTAAATGAAGATGTCTGGGGATATTACCCAATCTATAGGAAGTAGCCTCTAGAAATGTGCATCCAGTGTTACAACATTTTTCTGATTTTTATGGGGAAACTACTAATTTTTCAATGCAGTAGTCCCCCCTTGTCCACGGGGGATACATTACAGGCCCCCTAGTGGATGCCTGACACTGCAGATTGCACCTAACCTTATATAGGTTGAGTATCCCTTATCCAAAATGCTTGGGAATACAAGGGTTTCAGATTTCAGGTTTTTTTTTTTTTTTTGGATTTTGGAATATTTATATATGCACAATGAGAAATCTTGGGGATGGACCCAAGTCTAAACACAAAATATATTTCTGTTTCATATACACCTTATACACATAGCCTGGAGGTAATTTTATACAATATTTTTAATAATTGTGTGCATGAAACACAGTTTTGACTGCAATATCCATCCCATGAGGTCAGGTGTGGAATTTTTCACACCGGCACTCAAAAAGTTTCAGATTTTGGAGCATTTCAGATTTTGAATTTTGGATTGTCAAATTAGGGATCCTCCACTTGTATACACTTTTGCAGTTTGAAGTGCAACAGTAAAACTAGTATGAATCTTTTTTCTCTTCTTCACAATTTGACAGATAGAAGATTCATTTTTACTATAAATTTTAGCAACCTCAGTGTACGATTTTTTTTTTCTTTCATTAAGTATTTTCACCTTTTCACTTAAAGAATACACTTTACAGCTTCTCTTTGGCATATCTGAATGGCCAGCATCACTACTCTTGTGCTTTGGGGCCATCAGTAAGTAAAACAAGGGTGTCTTGAACACTGTGATACCTCCACAGTAGATCTGATAACTGAGAAGGCTACCAAGTGACTAAGGGTGGGGAGCATAGAAAGTGTGGAGACGTTAGACAAAGGGATGATGTATGTCTTGGGAGGGATGGAACAGGCCAATGTGAGATTTCATTACTACTCACACAGCCTGAAATTTCACTCTTGTGAATTGTGTATTTCTGGAATTTTCCACTTAGTATTTTCAGACCATGGTTGACTGAAACTGTGGAAAGCAAAACCTTCGATAACGGGGGACTACTGTATTGGCAACTACTTAAAAATTGTTTATAAAAAAATTCTATTTGGATCCAACTATATCAGGCCTGCCAGCCACCGGTTAGTGACCTCAGGCTAGAGAATATGGAAGATTCCTTACTATTCGGTGATTTTGTGATAGCTTCCTTATTAGGTGGGAGAATAGAAAGTATCGTGCTAACTCCTGCGCAGTGTTCATAAGGCCCTGTGGCACGGAGGCTGGAGCTAGAAGTTCTTCCTGGAGCCCCATCTCTGTTCTGTGGTAGTAGAGCAATTTATCCCCTCTAAACCCCACTTTCTCTACATGGAAAATGGCGATACAACTGCCTTCCTTACACTGCTGGGCTATCAGACAGGAGATTATTAGGATAATTGTTCGAAGATGGAAGATGAGAATGATTCAGAGTGTAGAAATTGCTGATGTCTGTGACAGGAGGAATCCAGATTGGATTCACTTCAGTTAAGGGTGGTGACAGAGCCTATTGGTCAAGAGCATGGACTCGGGGGCCAGAATACCTGAATTTGACATCAGGTTCTCCTGCGTATGAACCAGGTGAATACGGCCAAGGGCTTCAGTTTCCTCATTTGTAAAATGGGGAATAATAACAGTTCTTCCCTCGGAGCGTTGTTATGCATCTCCCTAAGTCACTGCCAGTCATTCCCAGCTCCCAGCATTTGTTGTGTGGAACCTCCTCCCTTGAATTCAGGGGAGGCGGCCGTGACCTGCTTCTAACAAATAGAGTATGACAGAGGTAATGGGATGGCCCTCTTGTGATTATGTCACACTGTGACGTGAGCAGCCACGCTGGAGATGCCTGGACGGCAGGGAACTGGGAGTGGCACCTAGGACCTGAGGGCAGCCTCAGCCAGCAAAAAGCTGGGCCCCACAGTGACACAGCTGCAAAGAAGTGAATTCTCCCAACAACCTGGATGACCTTAGAAGTGGATTCTTCCCTAGATGAGTCTCCACATGAGAATGCAGCTGGCCTGACACCTTGATTATAGCCTTGTGAGACCCTGAGCAGAGGACCCGTTATACTGCGCCCAGACTCCTGACCCACAGAAACTGAAATAATAACTGTGTGATTTAAGTTGCTATGTTGGTGATAATTTGTTATGTGGCAGTAGAAAACTAACACATATTCTTTTAGTGTCATTATGTATATTATGAGTTAATATTTGTAAAATGCTTTCATTTCAATGATATAAGTGTTAACATAATCATATTCTGGATGATCAGTTTACTATCAAATACTGGTTGAGCTGCAAGACTTTTTGCTTCTACTTATGACTGACTGTACTAGAGACATATGTGGCCCCTTTCATTGTCCCAAATTCAGTAGACAACACATTATATAAAAGATCTCATTTTCACCCTTACTGGGTAATACAGCATTCACCACCCCCCCTCCCACCAAGAATTTCTGAGGACCTCTCGTGTTATAACTATGCACAAACTGGTCAATCAACTAACTACAGCCCCACCTGGCATCTGCCATGTTCTTCCAGAGCTGCTCAATCCCCTAATAACAAGGTCCAAAGCCAAGTCCATATGATGCTGTTCCAAAGGCTGTCAAATGTCGGGGCTCTCAGGTCATGTGTTACAAGCAAAAGTGGGGAGATCTGCCTTGTCTCAAACTCTGTGCACTTTGTCATCTGGTCCCCAAAGTGGCATGGCTGATTCCAGTGTCTTGCCACACCTCCTTTGCAAACAGAGCCTTCACTTCTAGTTCTAAGCCATAGCTCAATAAAGACCCAACCTCCTGCCTCTTTCCTCCCAGCCCATTCACCCGCATCTCTTCTTTGCCTATTTCAGTTTAACCCTTACTGCCTCTGTGAGACCTGCTCTGATTGTCCGGACTGGGTTATATCCCCATGGTAAGTTCCCATCACACCATGTGCTTCCTCTTTACAGCATTATTTGCTTAATAGTTTAGCAACCAGATAGAGAATAAGACTGATGAGCATCAGGGCATGTGTGACTCTTGCTCAGTAGTGTGTCCCTAATGTCTAGCACAATGCCCGGAACTTAGTAGGGGCGGGCTAAGTACATGTTAACGAAGGAAGCAACATTTTATGGAGGAAATTGAGACTCAGAAAGGTTAAATATAATATATTCCCAAGACACAGTGATCAGAATGGGCAGAATCAGGATTCAAGTCTAGATTCGCCCAACCCCAGAAGCTCTAATCTCTCAACCACTATAAACCAAGAGCACAGTCCCATGTTCTGCTTTCTGAGTTCACACCCCTCCCCAAGGAAAAGCTCAAGTCAAACAATTCTGAAGGTAGGATTTCACTCATTAAGTCAGAATAATTAACTGATTTTTCTGTGCACATCCAAAATAAGAGCTAAATATATGCTTGAAAATGCAGTGACCCATTATTGCACAGAAACTTGTCACTTTGTGGTTGACTTCATCAGGTCTGAAGCAGAAAAGCTTCCTGGGGCATTAGATACCAGTAACAGACCAATTTTCTGGCAGAATCAGAAAGAAAAGTTCCCAAGTATCCTTCTTACATCCCCAGAATGCAGCAGAAGAGGATGGTGTCACCACAGGACTTGGAACTGCTACATGAGGACAGGCCAGGAGCTTGAGGTGGCCATGGCATGTGCCATGTGTAGAAGAAAGAAGAAGGTTCTAGATCCTGGAGTACATGTGAGACATCCAATGGGGTTCCTAATACAGAAGGAGGTATCTGAAAAAATGTGAAGTTATTAATAATAACCAACATATACTGGGCTATCCATCCATCCATCCATCCATTCATCCATCCATCCATCCATCAAATATTTACTGGGGGCCTACTAGGTACTGGGGACTTTTCTAGGTGCTGAGGACACAGAGATGAATGCAACAGACTGAGGAACACACAGTCCGGTGGGGTGGGGTGTAGGGGGAGGAGACATAATAAACAAATATATAAATATCAAATACTATAACATCAAGCAATGGTAAGTGTTATGAATAAAAATAACACAGGATGAAGGAACCAAGAGTGGCTGGGGATGCTTTCTAGATAATGTGACCAGGACACTTTGCTAAGCATGGGACCAAAACATGATTGCGTGTGATTCTTATAACACTTCTACAGTAGGGGAAACTGAGAAGTAGTAAACTAACTTACTTGTCCAAGAATCAAACTTGAACCCAAGCCCATCTGATGCCAAAGCCCACATTATTGGCACTTAATGCTCTCCAATCCCAGGGATTTGGCCTGATCAGAGCTGAGCCAGATAAGCCCTGGCTTGTTGCCGTTATTTTGCTCCAGCACCAATATTTATTAAGTTTGTATGATGTATTAGACTCTGCACCAAGCTCTGGAAATAGACTCTGTCCCTGTTGTAAAGGAGCACATGGTCTGGTGGAACGTGGACCATGAGCAGGTACTCAGAGTACAGCAGAATCAACCCTGGATGCGCAATATGGGCCAGGGCAGGTGCTGGGCTGGGACCCTCTCAGCCGCATCCGGCAACCCCAGCCCTCCTCCCTCCACCCTGCCTCCCCTAGATCCTCCATCCTCTCACTCACCCACCTCGGTGACCCACTCAACCAGCCCTCAGAGAGCATGTGTCACTCTCTGCCCCCTTAAGGCAGAGTGTGTCTTATTTTCTTCCAAGAGTTATTGTTAACTACAAGTATATTGTATATTTTGCATCCTTGATTATGAAGTCCTTCCTAGACCTAAACATCAACCTTCTAAAGCAGAGACTTTCTGAGTCTTACTCAGAATTATCTTCCCAGCACCTTGAAACAATGTCTGACACAGTGTAGGCCCTTAGTCAATGTGTGTTGAATAAGTGAATGAGGGAAAGAATGAACAAATGACTCTCTGCATGATGGTATTGGAGGGGCTTGGTAAAAATATGACTGCCTGGCCTCCACCCTGGAGCCGTAGAGTCAATAGGTTTGGAGCAGGGCTGGAACATCTGCAGTGTTCAAAGGCTGAACAGTTAATTCTGAGGTCCAAGAGCCAATTGTTAAATATTTGGGAATTTTTTGAGCTGGTTGCTAATCACTGCCATTATTAACAATTAGATTAGATAAACTTACAATTAAAGAAATTATATTTAAAACAAATATATTCAAATTCAAAATACTCAGAATTCATCACCACAATTCCTAATTATTTCACTACATTTTACTATTATCTGTGCTCCTGAATTTTTTATATCAATTGTATTTGCATGGTGGAAATGCTCTGTGATGTTGGCTACTGCACATCCCTTCCCAACTCTGTTCAGTGATGTCATGTTAGTAGCTAGAAACTGGCCAGCACAGGAGTATTTACACCACAGAAATTGCCAAACGCTACAAATCAGGCTTGGTCCCACTGGAGAGCCAGTTGTTGAACAGTTTCCAGCACACCACTGGGCACACTGAAATACGAGAACCACTAACAGAGTGGGGAGAGGATGGATTCAAATCAACTGTGCCACTCACTAGCTGTGTGACCTGAGCAGTTTCTAAACCTCTCTGAGCTTAACTTTCCTTAGCTCTAGACTGGACCTGATTTTATCTTTACTCCTCCCTCGCCCTAACTCAGAGGAGCAGAAAATGCAGGTAAAGGGATTATTATTAATACCATGTGTAGCACAGAAGAGGCCTTCAGTAAAAGCCTGAAGCTTCTCTGCAGAGCTCAAAGGAGAGCATTCCCTGAGGGTGACTCTTAAGCTGAGTACTGAGACTGCAGGAGAATTAAGCAGGCAAGTGGGGAGTAGGGAAAAGGTTATGGTGACTGGGCACGCCCAAAGGAAGCTGGGAGAGAAAGAGGGCAAACACACTTTGGGGTACTCTGGACAGTTCCATTTGGCTAGAGCAGTGCAGTGGTTCCGTAACTTTTTGGTCTTGAGATGCCTTTATAGTATTAAAAGTTATTGAGGACCAAAAGATTTTGTTTATGTGGGATATATTTATTGCTACTTGCCATATTAGAAGTTAAAACTGTAAAATTTTAAAAATATTTATTTATTAATTTAAAATAATAAACCTATTATGTGCTAATATAAATATTTTTTATGAAAAATAAACATATTTTCCAAAACAAAAAAAATTAGGGAGAAGCTGACATAGATTTACATTTTTGCAAATCTTTCCAATGTCTGGCTTAATCAAAGACAGCTAGCTGGACTCTCATACCTACTTCTGCATTCAGTCTGTTGCAATAGCACATATCATGTAGCTTTGGGAAAACGCCACTGTATATTCAGGAGAAAATGAAAGTGAATAAAGCAAATGATGTTAGTATTATTATGAAAATAGTTTTGTCCTCAGACCCCTTGACAGGGATTTGGGGACTCCATGGGTCCTCAGACCACACTTTGATAACCTCTCACGTAGCACCTGAAGTTCAAAGTGTGCAATGGAGAAATTGATGGGTATGGGTTGGAGACAGAAAGCTTGAAAGAGAAGCAGGGCCCAGATGGTATCTTATGGAGTTCACCGAGAGCCACTGAGAGCTTAAAAGCCAGAGAGTCACAAGGTCACGTTTTTGTTTTGCAAAGATCATGGGCTCTAATGAGAAAAATAGATTAGATGGGCCAAGGGGAGGTTGGGATGGGGGACCCATAGGAGGTTGTTGCCATAAAGCAGATGAAACAAGAAGGTGGCCCAAACTGAAGTCGTGGCAGTAAGTCTGGAAAGCAAGGGGGGATTGGGGGAAGTTGGGTAGGTAGAACCTAAAGGATTGTTTGAGGAGTTATATGTGAGGGGTAAGGAAGGTGGGAGGGTGATTCCAGGTTTCTGACTTTGGCAGCTGAGTGGATGGTGGGGACACAGAGTAGGTTTGGGATAGAAAATAATTAACTCCACTTTATACACGAAAGTAGAGCTTTCTAGCAGACAGTTGACAGATGGGGCAGAAAACAGGAGACGTATCTGGGCAGAGAAGAGTGTGGCCTGGGGAAGCTCAAGCCAAGGTTCAGAAGGACAATTCGATTTGACTGTGGTCACACAGCTTCTAAGCGCATTTAACATTTTCAACAGGATACATGTATGAAAAGGGCTATCGCGGTACCTGGCACATAGTGATCACTTGAGTAAATTGCTCATTTTTTCCCCTTATGGGTTTATTTTTCTCTAATTCTCAAGTTGCAAAGGTGGTCTCCCTGGAGTCTACTCACACCTAGTGATATTCATTTCATATACCAGGGCCAGATTTCCGAAAGGCTGGGTTAAGGAGTTTATCCATTATTTATATAGGCAGGGAGGAGCCAGAGAATCTTTTAAGGGAAGGGATGATGTAATCAAAAGAATGGTGCAGGAAAATTGATATGGCAGACGGTGTCGAGGAAGAATTGAAGGAAAGGGAGAATATGTAGTTAGGTTTTTGCAGTTCAAAGAGCAGATAAAGGTTGGCTTGTTTCTGCTGACGATATTCTTTATAACTCTTCCTCATTGTAAAGTAGCACATGGTCACTACAGGAAATTTGGAAAATACGGAAGAGTGTAAAGATGAAAAACAACCACGAGACCAACACACCAGGGTAACTATTAACAACATATTCATTTATTTTTAGTTATTTTTCTAGACCTATATTCACTAGATATATTGACAGAGAAAGGATTGATGGATAGACAGGGAGAATTGATCTACAAAACTAGAATCTGTTGCTTACAGTTTGAGATCCCGAGTTTTCCCCCTTTGTTCATTCATGTTGAGAATGTTCTTCCCATGCCATTAAATATTTCTTTAAGCAATCACAGATTGGATTGATTGAAATATGATGTATGTGAATCGTTGAATATTTTCTTTGGTTCCTATTTTGTTTTTACAGTTGCAAACAGTCCTTTGGGAACAACCTATACATCAACCTTAGCCCTGTCTCTGACTATTTTCCTCAGGTGCAATGTTTTCTAAGAGTGAAATTACTGGGTTAAAGGGTATGAGCCTTTTTAAGATTCTTGATCTGTATTTCCAAATTGCTTTCCAGAAAGACTGCAATGATTTGCATACCCACCAGCCCTGGGCAAAAATTCTGCCAGCGGATTGCACATTTTACGTCAGTTTATGAGTATCTAGCACAGAATCGTGTGAATTATGCCAGACCACAGTTCCAAATTGGATTTCAAATATTTTGATTTGGATTATGTGTCAGATCAGGACAGTTTCTCCTTGAAGCCAGATTTGCTCAGTGGACCAGGGATTGGATAAGAAACCACTTACATTGTGGGAATAGAAACGCAGGCTGACGTCATTGAGTTCACTGCCTGAGAGAACGGAATGCAACTTGGAGAAGGCTGTTTAAAGAGATGGGAGGACTGATTTATCAGACACTTTATTGTTAAGTCAGCTTCAAAACAGCTAATCCCAATTATTTGGGGCCTGATCACCCTGAATTTTTATCCCTTTTCTGTCTCCTCCCGATAAGCTGGGATTTGACCAAGTCACTTTTCAGTAACACCTCCACCAGCAGTCTGGAAGGAATAAAAGGAAAACAAAATCAAAGCTGCCAGGGCTTCTTTTTTGGCTGGTGGGAGGATAAAATTAGAACGTCAGTGAGCAGCCTAATATTCCCTGTTCTCTTTGACCCCAAATCACAGAAAACTGAAAGAGTGTCTTAGAAAAGATTGGGAAGGTTTTTCTTTCACTCAAAAGATGCCTGGTTTTCTAGCTCTGGATATCGTATGTCTCGTCTTTATAAAACCTCTGACATATGAAAAGTCTCTATTTTATTTTATTTTATTTTATTTTTTGAGACAGAATCTCACTCTGTCACCCTGGCTAGAGGGCAGTGTCATCATCGTAGCTCACTACAACCTCAAACTCTTGGGCTCAAGCGATCCTCCTGCCTCAGCCTCCCGAGTAGCTAGGACTATAGGTGTGCCCACCACGCCTGGCTAATTTTCCTATTTTTAGTAAAGATGGGGTCTCACTCTTGCTCAGGCTGGTCTTGAACTCCTGGCCACAAGCAATCCTCCCACACCGTGCCCAGCCTAGAATGTCTCACATTTCTTCAAGAGGTTCCCCAGGATTTTGTCCTCTTTCATCCACTTACCCTCACAGCATGCCCCAGTTTGCTTATCTGTATGATGAACAGGAGGTGGTGAATTAGATTACTGTCAACTCCAACCCCAATGATTCTTTAATTCTAACACCTTAATCCAGGATGAATGCACCATGGTGAAGACTAGGGGAGGAGAGGACCCTCCCTACTTGGCCATTTCTACCGGCAAACTATAGTTTTTTCCATAACAGCTACATCTATTCTAAGTGCTCTGCAAATATCACATCCCATCCTATGAAGACAAGCACTACTAACAGGTCAGTTTACAGATGAAGAAACTGAGGCACAAAGAGTTAGGTAATTTGGCCAAGGTCTCACATGCACAGCTAGTGAATGGCAGAGACAGATTTCAGACCAAGCCAGAATGAGTGCTTTCAACCACCAAGCTCTGACATAGATGAGTGCTCCACTGGCTCCATAATAGAGCCTTTCTCAACGAGCTTCTCCACGAGTTCAAATCCTGCCAGCCCTACTTCCCAATATCGACACCTCAAATGGGTCTGTCTCACTTTCCTCCAACCTAAAGTGAGAACACAAAAAAACATACCTCACTATGGCGGTGTGAAGCATAAACAATCTATCGTTTGTAAAATAAGTTTATTCGTTGATTGGCATTGGCTAGCTGCGTGACCTTGGGCAAGTTCGCTTATTCCCTCTGTGCCTCCATTTGCCCACCTGTCACACGTGAGAACAGTACCTATTTCAGGGGATTGCTGTGACAATCAAAGGAGTTAATACATGTAAAGTACTCAGAATAGTATCTGACACAGAGAAACTACTCTTTAAATGTTTATTGTTAACACATCATAGGTCAGATTATTATAATATTATATTCTGCTATGTTATGTAATTATATGCCGGGCACTGTGCAAAGCATTGGAGAAACAGGGTTAAACAAGAAAGGTGGGTTCTTCTCCTCAGGTCTAGTGTAGAAAATATTTTGAACAAACAATGACAAATAATAAACGTTTGGAGTGTTACTAAGGAGAACTGCAGGTTGCTCTCGAGCAACCGATAAAAAGTTCTAACCAGGACTAGGGATCAGGGAAGTCTACGAGAAAGTAATTTAACACAGAAGACACTGAAATTTTCATTTCTCCCAGAGTCTTTCCTCTCTTGCTTTCCCTAGTGTCTCTTCTCTTTGCTTCAACTCCACCATACCATCCATGAACAAGATCTATAGGCTCCAATTCCAAAATATATCACACTTCACTTCCACTGACACCACCCTCATCTGAGCCATCTCCTCCTTGCCTCCCATTGGGATCATGCAAAGGTTCCCCCACCCTGCTTTCTCTGTCATCTCTACCAGTCATTCTCCATATTCTATCCTGAATAATATATTTTATTAATGTAAGTGTAAATTAAAGTGTTCCAGTGACTCCATTTACACTTAAAATAAAATACAAGCCCCTTACCCATGGCTTGGAAGGCCCTAGATGACCTCCCCATCCACCTCTTTGATTTACCTTATACTTCCCTATCTCCATCACTGTGCCCTAGGAACCCTGGCCTTCTTTTTTGCCTTGACTTTACAAAGCTCATCCCTGCCTCAGGGCCTTTGCACTTGCCACTGCCTCTCAGGAGTATCCTTTTTTTTTTTTTTTTTTTGAGACAGAGTCTCACTCTCTTGCCTGGGGCGAGTGCCGTGGCGTCAGCCTAGCTCACACACAGCAACCTCAAACTCCTAGGCTCGAGCAATCCTACTGTCTCAGCCTCCTGAGTAGCTGGGACTACAGGCATGCGCCACCATGCCCGGCTGAAGGAGTATCCTTTTTTAATCATTCGGGTCACAGCTTGTGTCACTAAAAGGTGATCCAATCTAATGCATACTGCCCTCTCCCGCCCAACCACCACCCTGCAGAGGGTCTGGCCTGCCCTATCCCATTCCCCTCGTATTGCCTCTCGATACTTAACACCATAAAAATTCTCTCGTTCCCTTACAGGTAACGTGTTTAGACTCTGTCTCCCAGTGCTAGAATATGAGATTTATAAGAGTAGGTGTTTTGCCTTCCCATTCACTGCTTTCCCCAGTGTCTAGAACAGTGTGTGGCACATAGTAGGCACTAAATAAATATCTGTGATTTGAATGACTGCAGTTAATTTAAGCCAAAGCCTAAAAGAGGGATGAGAGTTCAGTTAAGAGGAGAAGCAAGAGTGTTCCAGGCAGGGGCACAGTAAGAGCAGAGGCCTAGGCTGGCATAGGCATGGCAACTTCTACAAACTAAAAAAGAAGGCGAGTGCAGCTGGAGTGCACAGAGTGAGGGAGGGTGTGGTACAAGACAAGGCTGGCGGATGAGTAGGACCGGAGCACTCTGGACCCTGTGAGTCCTGCTGCAGAGTATGGACTTTTGTAAGGGCAGTGAGAAGTTCTTTTTAGGTTAAGCAACCTGTTGAGTATTTTTAGAAGAACCCTCTGTAGCCAACACATGGGTTTAGGGTGGATGCATAATGCCACCATAGCTCCTTTTCCTCTGCCTCAACCTGACGAAAACTCTGTGGAGCAAGTATGATTATTTCCAAACTACGAATTGAAAAAGCAAAGATTCTGAGAGCATAAACAAGTTGCTGAAGGTCAGAGTGCCTTTACTCTGACCTGTCCTGGCTTACAGCAGCCATGAACAAAAGGAACAGGGAGAGACTTAAAGAGATCACGGAACTGCACTGATGTTCCCAGAGCATCTCCCCCTCCCGTCCTAAGGAGAGAGGGCATCAGGCCTAACATACATTAGAATCTTCCCTTGTAATCAATCTTCTTCCTTGTGAAAAAGAGCATCATGAATCTTGTCTCTTAAAGAGCTTCTCTAGTCCGTGAATTTTAACAACCTTCTTTGATGTAGAGAGTTGGCCTCTTGCTGTCTATGGTTAAAATCTGAATCTTGGATGAGTAGATATGTTATACTACTGGGCTGCAAGAGCCACAAGGCCATTCACCCATCTGCCTTGAACAATTTAGGTCAGTCTTTCTCACCTGTAACTGATGAGGTCGCTGCCTTGGTTTGCTGCCGCATAGCTCTTCTCCCCTCCTCCCCTCTCCTCCAGAAGAAGGATGAGAACTGTGGCTGCCACAGGGTGAAGGAAGGGAGCAACAGTCACTGAGCACCTACTACGTGCCAGGCTTCAGGCAAGGTGTTGTCCATGCCTGATCTCATTTCATCCACGCACAACAATCTCTTCCCTGTTTTGCTGATTAGGAGGTCTAAATCACACTTTTTCGAGTAAAAAAACACCAAACACATTAGAATCAAAGTAGATATATTCTCTATTCTGATTGCCCTCATGCCGTATCCTACCTGTCTTTCACGTCGTAAGAACCTCTTTACAGGTGACTTAGTCTTCAGTTTTTCTCCCAACCATTCCATCCCTCATGACCACCAGTCGTTAATGACAAAAGCACAAACATGATTGGGTTTCTCCTCTGCTCAGAAGGATTCCCTGGCTCCCCATGCCTGCAGTTTACTGTCCAATAAGGAGTAAAAATAAGTCATGCTAGAAGCAGAATAATGAGTGCTATTAGAGCAATGGTGGGGGATGATGCAGTATGCTTTTGCTGGGCGAGCAGGGGTGGGGACCTGAGAAGGCTTCACACAGTGGCTGAGCCGGGTATGGTGGTGGACAGAGGAATCCCTCTAAAACGGTGGCAGCAACCTGCACAAAGGCACTGAAGGTGAAAGCTGTGGCTCTGGCTGCCCTCAGGACACATGCTGGTTGTCACTGCCCCATGGACTCTCTCTCTCTCTCTCTCT
>RJWJ010022770.1:0-26497 GCA_004363605.1 Indri indri | reverse complement strand
CCTGCCACCCAGCCCTCAGTCCATCTCTTTTACTCTTCCTTAGCCTAACAGTAGATTTTTAAATCTTTCTATTTTTTCTCTTACATTTTGTCTTTCCTGCCATCTGCTACTTTGAGAAATTATTTAAAACCTAATCCCCTTAACTTAAATCTCTGATTCCTATTTTAAGCTCCACCCAAGCAGTTATTTACATCTTAGTTTGCAACCTTCACAGTACATTAAAATCCCCTGGGGAACTTTAAACAATTTCAACACCCAGGCGTCACCTTAGAGCCATCAGATGAGAATCTCTGGCAGTGGAACAAGGCTTCAGAATTTTTCAAGATTGAATCCTGTGGGTAGGCAAGTTTGAGAGCCAATGCCTCAGCTGAAGTCTTTATGTTGTTGGTTTGGGATGAAAATAGAGAATCATTTCCAGAGAGGGAAGAAAGCACCCAAGAAAGAAAAAGCATTCAGGGTATGGAGTGAGCGATCTCCAAAAACTGACCTTGGCTTTGTAATAGCTAACAGAGAGAATAAAGGTTGAAATGTGAGCTCAGAGAAGCCAAGCCATTATACCTTATTTATAATATGAGTCTAATAAATGTCCTGTAGTTTGTTGTGAGAAGTAGACATAATATAAAACTGTTGATTAAATTAGACACTTATTACTTGTATTAATTATAAAAGCTTATACCACATAGTGGTTGCTTCAGCGCAGTTACTTTTAATTGCATACAGTTGTGTAATATTCTGTAATGGTGGAATTCTCTGAGCTTTCTGATGGCTGGGCCACTTCTATCTTGTTCACTGCTATAATCACAATCCCTAAACAAATTGCCTGATACAGACTATGCTTTAAAAATATTATTACGTAAATCAGTAAGTGCACGTGTCACATAGCTTACACTCGATGGTCCAAAATAGAAGGATGATGCCACGTTATATATTTCTTTTGTATTCTCCTAAAATCCCCTTTTCCCTTATCTGGTAAACAGCAAATTAGTAACAACAATAGGTTATTATGTTCCAAGGATTATTCGGAAAACTTCACAGAAATAGTTCTTCTAATACCTAATGCATAGGATTGTAAATATTTCTATTTTATAGATAAGAAAGATGAAGAATAGAGAGGTTAATTTGTACAAGTCACACAGCTAGAAAGCTACTGAGTTGGGATTTGAATTTAGGTAAACAGACTTGAGAACCAATTCTTTTAGTTATTAACCTTCCTGCTGCAATCACTTCGCCTGTGTAAAAGCATCCATTGCTATGAACTACTTAAATTCCTTCAACCAATCTTTAATCTCTTAAAGTTATAAACAAGTATTATCTTTTAGGCTTCTTGGGAGCTAGTCCTAACTTTGAGGGAAAAAGAAAATATGGGACAAAGAGATAATCATCAGATTTACTTTGCTAAAATGATGCTATTATCTCTTACTGGCTTACAGAAAAACACATGGACTCTAATATAGCTTTTAGTTCTGTTACGTTCAAATATTCTGCTGGTAGTAATGATAAATTTAGACTCCTTTTCTCTTTAGTATTATGACGAAGTGTTTTAGAGTTAACAATCATATTTCAGAAAAATAAGTTTTACTTATTTAAAAAATGTTCATTACTTACAAAGTGTTCACTAAAAATAAGAGCTCATGTAGTTTGCCTTTCTCCTAAAACACAGTGATGATAGAAAAGTATATAGGCCATGGATTATGCAATTTAATATCCTTTACAATTCTCTGGAAGATAAAAATCAAGACAAAACTTCTCCGTGCAACCACAAATCTCAATAAAACACCAGATGTATTTATAGCCTTTAATAATAAGTCTTTTCCAAGTCTGAAGTTATTTTCAGATGGATAAGTAAAAAGGTTGATTACCTTTTAAATTGTAGATATTCCTTTTCCATTTATATTTATAATAATTTTAACTGGTTATAAGTATTCTGTCTTATCTTTATTATTTTTAATTGAATGGATACAGATAAAAGATTGTCAAACTACAGAACCATTTGCACGTATTTGAGCAGAACACAGTTGAGATTTCAGGGAATATTAAGGAAATGGTCGTCCATTCCTAATAATATAAATATGTTTCTCCAAGATGAATGGTAGATGGTTTCAGTGATGAGTCACTGGTCTATGTAAGATTTGGAGAAATAAAATGGTCATTCTCTTTGCCTTCAGGAACAGATGTTTCTCTGCTAATATTGAAATGAACATTTGCTTTGTGGAAAAATCTGTCAGAGTAACATGTCTGTAGTTGAAATGAACATTAAGGCTATTAGAATGTGTCAATTTTTTAAAAAAAAACCCAGGGTTTTTCTGAAAAAAGTGCTATTTTTTCAAGAAAAGGACTTTGAGGTAAAATTTCAAGTATAAATCTCAGTTAACAATATTTACTGTGGAATGTCTTGTATTGCACTGCATGTTATATGCAGGCAGCTACTTTTTTGTGGTATTTGAAATGCTGATTATGTCTACTTATGGATTCAGTTTGTGTGCCTTGCCAAACAATATGGCTATTTTTGTTTGCATAGTTTGATTTAGTCTAACAAAGAATTAAAACTGTATTTGTGAAGTACAGGAAAGGTGTTTAATATTATGGAAAGTAAGATTTAAAATGAATACTCCTTTCCTGCAAATGTAAGTTGGAGCTATATCACAGAGGCCTGACCTAGAAAAAAAATTTTTAAAAAAGGATGTTTCATAGAAGTGGAAGTCATGGACAAAATTAAAGAACTTGGATCCCTCCAACCAGTTCAATGTATTGATCTCATTTACCCTATTGGCCAAAACACTTAATATGATTAATATTTTAAAAGATTAATACTATTATACTTAAAAGCTGCATCTGTTTCTGTCCCATGAATCTCATAGTATCATAAGATACAGTTTTAAACTTTGGGTTTTTCATGAATACCCAATTTTTCAAAATACCAACACGTTATCAAATTTTAGTGGTCACTTCTGTACTGCTGCCCAAGTTCATATTACTGTTTCTCCCACCTCAAGCAAACAAAATACAGCAAAGATTGCCGTGTTCACCTTTTACTCCCGGGCATAGAAGTGGACGGTATTTCTCAGCTTCCCTGGAGTTTTGCACCATGGAATGTAGACAGGAGTAATTATGTGTCACTTCAGCTTCCCAAAATCTTCCATACACATTACTTGATTATTTTAATCTTTATTCACCAGCTGAATGAAGCTATTGGACAAGGTCAGAGCCACAAGGTATAAAGAATCTACCCCATGAATAATCACATGAAGTGCTTGCCAACAAGAATATCTGCATCCGAGCAAGGGACACATTTTTATTGTATGCAGTTATTGCTATTTGTTATTACAACAGCTTGCATTATTTACCCTATTTCAGGCACACCAGTAAGATAATAACAAATTATCATCTCAACTCTCAACCTTCACTTGTATAATGTAATGACATTGTGAATTGTAAAGTTTCTAAATGGAATCATCATATTCCCTACCCATCAGTTCTCTTTTGCAATATTTCTATTTTCCTGTGACTGGCATCATCATTCCAGAAGTTAGTTATCAAAAAGAAAATATGATGCAACCTCTATGATTTGGGATTTTGGTGAGATTGATTACAGAATAATTAATTCTTCTGTAGACATTGAATATATTCAATTGCTATATTTTCACATACATTATTTAGCAGAATTAAATTCCTTATTAAAATGAAACACACTTCTACAACTCTCTCTCTCTGTATATATATCACGTTAGGACTTGGAATGGCAGCTAGCTAAGGATACAGCAAGCTACTCTGTACTGAAGCATAACACAATTTGAAGTCTTTGAGAGTATTAGTGCATCCTCATCAGAATTCATTAGAATTAGTGTCATGAAAACTACCTGGACAC
The DNA here is from genome assembly GCA_004363605.1 of Indri indri. Lineage (NCBI taxonomy): Eukaryota > Metazoa > Chordata > Mammalia > Primates > Indriidae > Indri > Indri indri. The sequence goes on along the minus strand of RJWJ010022770.1, from coordinate 22,632 downwards.
TCATTTCCTGAGTTCATGGCAGTAATCATTCCTATGGATACCAATGAGTACTAAGATATGTAAGAAAAGCCTCTAATCACACATGAGTCATGCCATCTCTGCAAATGTAGATGATGTACATAATTCTCTCTGTGTTTCTTATAATCAAAGTAATAGCACTAAGAAAGCTTATTATAAAGAACTGGTAAGTTTCTACCACTGTGGCAGGGCTGGCAGCTGGGCTACAGTTGTTAAAATGCCAAATCCCAGACGTGGCATGATTAAATCCAGTGTCTAATCATTTTGTTATACTAAATTCACAAAGCAGTCTGATTACAGCATGCTTGTCTTCATGGTGGTACATGTGTTATACATTTGCAGTGAAATTACTAGTGTGAATTTGTAACCAAAATGTATTGTTTACAAAAGAATATTTTTCCCTACAAGTTTTTTCTTTAAACTGATTTATATATTACCCTAGTGTTGTTGGTAAAAGCCAAGAAATTAATTGGACTTCGCATTATTTTACCGTATTTTGCTTTCTTATTTAACTATAAGTTTTGGGGTTTTTTCTTTATGTTTACTATAACATTTTTATCTATAAGATGCAAAAGTCAGATGTTTAAAATTAGAATGTTCAAATATATAGGATTAATATTAATTTCTCAAATGTAAATAACAGTTTTTAATATGTACATATTAACAAGCCTACAAAAATATATTCTGTGGCTTTAGGCTATAATAGAAGAAATATTTAGAGTTATAAGTTACTTTAATGTCTTAGCCAAGAAGATATATAGAAACATTTTAAGAAAATATATTAAATCAGATCATTTTATTTGTTTCTGCATACCATTTTAATGGGCAATAGAACACATTTATTAAACTCTCTTGACAATATGTAATACATTAAATAAATCATTAAAGTTTGGCTGTGGTTCTACTGTTATTATAGTGTGTTTTTTTGTTATCAATAATAGTATATTTGCCATAAATAATCTTTTCTAGACCATTTCTGCATAAGAAAAACACATCTAAAATTTGACTTCTACTTTTCCCTTCAGGCAGTTTTCCTTCCCTATTTTGTCCTTGTATTAAAATGTCACTTTATATGTGGAATCTGAAATAGTCAAACTCATTGAAGCAGAGAGTAGCATGGCAGTTGCAGTGGCAGGGGGAAATAGGGACATATTGGTAAAGAGGTACAAAGCTTCAGTTATGCAAGATGAATAAGTTCTGGAGATCTAATTAACAACAATGCAGCTATAATTAACGATACTGTATTATATACTTGAAATTTGCTAAGTGGGTAGATCTTTGCTAAGTGGGTAGATCTTAAGTGTTCTTACCAAAAAAAAAGTGATTTCACAATGTATACATATATCAAATCATATCAAGTTATATATATATATAATTTTTAATTAACAATTATACCTCATTAAAGCTAGGTGGGAGTCACCAACCAGATTAACTGGTAGAACATCAGTATCAGTTTTCATAGTTCACTAGGAGGTGATATTAGGAAGAAAATTTGAGGTTCTACTAACCTGGTAATTTATCAAGTAGCCAGACACATTTGTGAATAGAGTCTGTTTTAATCTGACAACAAACATGACTGGGTGCTTACCACAAATCCTGCCATTTAGTTCTTAGGTGGACATTCTATTTCACACCAAGAAAGTTCAGTAGCTCCTGCCTTACCTGCAAGCACTTTCTCTCCTATGAACTGTGTTGTCTTCTTAAAACTATTCCATTTCTTGAGTTATGAGTTTCTCCTGATTTTTCTCAGTACTCTTGTTTTCCCATCAGTCCCAGCATGATATATCCAACTCTCTACTCAACATCTCTAGTAGGATGGACAAATTTAGCATGCCAAAACTGAGCTCGCTTTCCCTCTCCAATCATGCAACTCTCACATTGATCCCCAGCTCAATAATAGGTACCATCACATACTCAGTTTTTCTGTCCTCAAATCTAGAAGTCATCCTTGTGTCCTTGTCCTGTCATACTTCACGTACAGTGCATCCATAAATTCTGTTAGCTGCCCCTTTAAAATATATCCATAATCTGACCATGTCTTTCATTTCCTCTGCTGCCACTCTCATCCAATTTACCATCTTTTATGATTTTGACCTCGCCCCTAGACTCCTACATGGTCTACCTTTTCCCACTCTTGCCCCACTTACACTAAATAGCTTCTTCATGTTTCAGCTGCAGCAAATCACGTCAGTCTCCCTCAGTGAAAAAATGTTCAATAAGTTCACATAAAATTTAGAATAAAATCTGACATCCTGGGGACATCTTCAAGGTTCTACATAATTTGTCCTTTGCCTGTACTCATACCTGCCACCCTTCTTTCCTTTTGCTAATTCTGCTACAGCCATGCTGGCCTGCTTGCTATTTGTTGCAATGTTCAAGCTTGGTCCACCCCTAGGCATTTGTATTTTTCTGTTTTCTCAGTCAGAATATATTGTGTCCAGATTGAAGGCTTCCTCCCAAACTTCATTTTTCCGTTTAAGTGTTTCCGCCTTATAATGGCCTTTCCTGTTTGCCCTAGCACCGAGCACCAGTCATCACCTAATTCCTTACAAATCTTTTCTTAATAGCTCTTACCACTACTTAAAATCAGGTAATATTTACTTTTTATTTTCTGTCATTCCTACTAGAATTTAATTCTGCGAGGTGGAGTTTCTGTCCTGTTGACAGCAATATTCCCTTTGTCTAGAAAAGTTTCAGTAAGTATTTGCCAAATAAATGACTACATTAAACCAGATTTAACTAGCTGATAATGATCCTTTTATTTACTCTGATAAAAGTACAATTTCTTTTTATGCCTCTGGAGACTTTTGTATAAACATCAGCAGAGGAACTATAATACACAGCTCCAGCTTTTTCACTACTTCTCTCAATTAATCATGTTAACCTGCTTCTAGCTCACTCCTCTGACTCAGCTACTAACTAGAGTTCTTACATGGGAGAGTTACTTGGCTGAGCATCTACTACAGCAGTAATTCTTGAATTTTAGCATGCATCAGAATCACCTGGAGAGCTAATCACAACAAAAATGGCAGAGTCCATACCCCAGAGTTTACAATTTAGTAGGTCTTGGGTAGGGCTAGAAAATTTGCCTTTCTACCAAGTCCTCATGTTTTGCTGATTCTGCTAGTCTTGGAACCACAACTTGAGAAGCACATATCTACAGCTCATCTGGATGATGGCCATCTCCTGTTATGACTTCTTTCCAGAGGTACTGGAGAAGTTTTCTATAGAACATGAGGAGGAATATTCCCAGCTGGAGAGGTGAGCGATTGTTAATTTGTCAAACCGAAATTTGACAAAATGAGAAAGGAGAGGCAATAATGAAAGAGGAAGAGTAAAGATGGAGAGAGGGGCAGGGAGGAGGAAGATGTGGAAGGCATTTAGAACAATTGAGATGCTGAAGTGTAGAGATCCCAGAAGTACAGGATTTGCCTGAAGGAACCAGCTGAAGCTGACTTGGAGAAGCTGGTGTTTGCAGTGAATTTTTCCATGGTATTTATGGATACAGATTTAGAAAGGATGACTTGAGGATGTGAGAGAGGCAATGAAGAAACTAATGCAAAGCGGAGATCTTTCACCTCCATCCTGTTTAGAAACTTTCATGTGACAAGCAGACCCGTGTAACTAAAATCTGCATTAGTTTCTTATGATTGTTATAGCAAAGTACCATAAACTTTGTGGCTTAAACAAGAGAAATATATTTTATCAGAGATATGCATGCTAGATGTCCAAAATCCAAGTGTTGACAAGGTCATGCTTTCTCTGAATGCTCTAGAAGAACAACTTTCTTTGTCCTTTCCTAGCTTCTAGTGGTTGCCTGCAATCCTTCATGTCATTGTCTTGCAATTTCATCCCTGCAATCTCATGTTTCTGTGGCTTCTATTGGTGTTATTATGAAACTTAAGCTTGAAAGAAAAGATATTTTAAGTGGAAAAGGAACTAACCATATCTTTATTTCTTTTTGGCCAAGACCCCCCAAAAGACTTGCTCTTTGCAAATGATCATTTATGATCTATTTGTTAATATCCTTAAATTATCTCATCTGTCTGTCCTACATTCTTTATCCCGCCATTAATCTAAAATTAAGAGTTTCCAATTCTCTATCACAAATGTTCAATCAGGCATAAAGTCTTAACTATCAAATCTAATGAATAGACTTCGATAGCAATGTGGCAGCTCCTCCTATCTCAAGGATTAATAGCAATAACCAAAAGGTTACATACATTTAATGCTTGCTAGGTGGTTGCTACACTGTTAAGAGCGTTATATGTTAATAAGATGATTTAATTTGTCTTTTTGAAATAAGGCCATCCTGCCCCACATTTATTATTCTAATCCCAGAGTGGTTTTAAAAGCTATTAATAAATTTAAGGATGAGAGAATGAATTCGTTAGTCAGGAAATGGAATGGGAAGAATGTAATTCTGAGTCTAATCAGTGTTTTGATATTTTTCAAACAGCACTGCGTCCACTCTTTTTTTTGTCATGTTTGTCACTTTTATTTATATCCAGTTTATGTAATCTCATTCACATGAAACATTGAATTAAGAGGGAGTATTTAAGAATATAATTTTGTTTTGGTAAAATAAAAGTAAAACATGACTTAAATTTCCAAATCGGGATATGTATGTGGGCGTCCGTGTGTGTAAAGAAAAGCATGTCTGCCTGTAAAAATTCCTGAGTTTAAAGAAATTTTTTTATATCAAGGAAAAAGTCATTTTTAATATTAGACTTTTATTATGGCAATAAAATCAGTTAGCATATAAGCCATTTTGAATGATTCCTGCTTTTTATCAAATATTTTTTTTTTACTTGATGAAAATATTTTAAATTTTACAGGAAGTTTATCCAACTAGAGACACTTGAATGCCCCAGCCTGCCTCTCACATGTCAGAACCTTTTATAATGTGATATATATACCACATATATATAAAACACATACATAAAAAACAGGTTTACTAGAGAGTCTGAATGTTGTGGACTGCAAACTTGCAAAAGCTTTATTTTCTCTAATCAATGCCACCAGCTGTGCAATGTCAAATTTTCCTTTCCTGATGAGTAGGAGATTTTTAGTGATATCTTGGGCATGTCCTATAACTTCTTTCTACTTTAAGTTATTAAAAAATCTGATTTACATTCTAATCTGTCTTCATTGCAATACAGGCCTGGTTGGAGTCAAGGGACTTGGAGTGGGGAAGTGTGGTCTGTTTTCTGATTTCCTTGCTATCACCGGGAGTCAAATAAGAAGCTATATTGTGCTTCTCTGGGACATCTCTTCACCTTTCATGTTACACTTTTAGTGCCTCTAGCAGCTCTGGGAAGAAATGCAGAGTAAAGGGTCAAGAGTCTCTCTATTAGGCGTGTACGAGCAATACTCTATTTTTCTTACTGTCAACTTCCATATTTTCCTGGATAATACTAAGAAGCCACCAAAGTCCACAGTGATAGAGGTTATTTGTATTCATTTAACATCCATATAGCTCTTAACTCTGTGCTATATCCTATTCTACATGCTTTACAAATATTAAATAACTTGATTATCTAAAAATTATGTGAAGTAGGTATTTTTATTACTTAGGAAACGGAAGCAGAGTAAACAAAACTGATCAACTTGCCCAGGATCACATAGCTACTAATTGGCTGAACTGAGATTTGAACCCAGAGAATCTGGCTCTATGTTCTTAAGTTCAGTTGTCCTTATATGATTGTCTCTGGCTTAAGACAATTTAACAGGAAATTGGTAATAATGGTCTGAAGCCAAAAGTTTTATAGGCTAAAGATATAATTTTATAGGTTTTGGAGTCATCAATATACAATTTTGATGAGTGTAGGAGATCTCTGAAGGAGGACCCAACTGAGAAAACAGTAATATTTAAGGAACAAAAAAGATGACTGTAAAGGACCAGGGAGATTAGAAGATTAAGTATCTACAACTCATGGAGACTTGGATATCCCTGGAAAATTCAATAACTGGATGCTCATTAAAACCTTACTCTCTAAGTGGCTGTTCCTCATTTATTTGGAGAAGAGGCTGAACACTTGCGTGGAGGAATGTTGGCACAAGATATTGCCTAAGCTTGCATAACCCTCTGCAAAACAAAAACCTTTGAGTTAACCAAACCTGCCTCCATCAAAAGCTGTTTGTCAACATTGTTTTCATTGGAAACTGAGTCAAGGAAGAATTTCTCATAGATTCAAGAAGCTTAATCAATATTATTTCCATAATAGTGTCCTTCAGAGAAGCATTGGAAATTTCTTTTCTCCTTCTAAGGCTCAGTGACATTTTAGTGTTCTTTATATAACATCTTGAACAAGTTAACTGTCTGCCTGGCCTGAGCCTCAGTTGAACCCTGAAGTCACTGGAGCCAAAGATTAGAGAGAGTTTCAAATGAAAATGAACAGCTGTAAAATGTTCAAACATGTCCAGCAGATTAAAAATTAGAAAATTAGATACTGTAATTACCAGGTCATTTTGGTTTTATAGGAGAGAATTAGGGTCATTCATTTACCAGCTGCATGACATGCTGTTGTAAAAATTTAACATTTCAATATTTAATTCATTTTGATATTTTCCTGGTGTATGATGTAGGCCCAAATTAATTTTTTCCCCGAATGTTTTATAAAATGGGCCCTTTGTTCCCTACTAATTTGAGACCCAAACCTTTTCATACATTAAAATATCATATATACACATACTAGGATATATTTCTGGTTTTATTCTACTCCAATGGTCTAACAATGTACTACTAATAACTTGTTTTAATTATGGAAGCTCTATAGTATATTTTAATATCAGGGGGCTAGTCGTCATCATTGTGCTATTTCTGAAGAATTTTTCTCACTATTTATGTTATTAATAGTTTATTTTTCCATATGATCTTTAGGATAATCTGTTTAGTTCAAAAGTTTTTTTCTTATTGAAATCACATTATATTACAAATTATTTGAATCTTCTTCCTTCATGAGTGTTTTAAAGTTTCTAGTCAGAGATTTTATTCATTTCTGGTTCTGTTATCTATTATAGGTACTATATCTTTTTCATACTCATAAATGGCACCTTTTCTTCCACTATATCTTCTTAATTGTTGATGTTGGTTGTAGTGAATTGAGTTGCTGATATTTTTACTGATTTTGGCTAACAAAAATAACCCTTTAGTATGGTTCACACTATTTCATTGGAAAGCTATTTATTTATGCATATTAATGTTTCATTCTGTATTATGATTTTTTTATAGAATAGCTGTTGTAGACTCTCTTCTGTTTTACGGCTATTTAAACACATCAACTGTAAATAGCAAGGTCACATTATTTCCAAGTTTTTATCTCCAGTTTCTTGTGTCAAACTATTTTGACCAATAACTCAAGTACAATGTTAAATACTAATGAGATGGAGGTCATCCTTATTGTGCCCCTAACTTTGCTAGATATAATTTTTTCAGTCAAGGACCCAATAAGGATGTCTTCTATGTCATTAGCCTTTTGAGCCGAGATGCATACATTTTATGATGTTAAGTAGATATCTATGAGTTCTTAGATTAAATATTTTTATATTTACATTGCATTTATATCTATAGATATTAGAATATTTATCCTTAGCCCAGTTAATATGAAAAATTATATGAACAATTTTAAAAAATCCTTATATTTCTCAAATAAAATTCTCTTACATGATATGTAATAATTTGGTGAATTCTGCTTGCAAATATTTAATGTTGGATTATTTCATGTGATTCATAATTAATATCGATCTGTATTATTTTTGTGTAGTACTTGACAGGTTTTTGTACCAGGGTTATGCTGGCTTTGGAAATAATTATTTAGTTATTTATCTGTGGTCTACAAGAGTGTACATAGCTTTAAAAGTGTCTATTTGAAGATACTGTTGGCCATTTGTCATCTTTTGTAAAATGTCTGTTCATATCTTTTGCCCAATTTTCAATGGGGTTAATTTTCTTATTGATTTGAGTTCTTTGTAGATTCTGGACATTAGCTCTTTATTGGATGTACAGTTTGGAAATATTTTCTACCGTTCTGTAGGTTGTCTATTTACTCTGCTGGTTATTTCCTTTGCTGTGAAGAAGCTTTTTAATTTAATCAAGTCTCATTTATTTATTTATTTTTGTTGTTGCTTTTTTTTGCGTTTGGAGTCTTAGTCATAAATTCTGTGTCTAGGCTGATGTCTAGAAGAGTCTTTCCTATGTTTTCTTCCAGAATTTTTATGGCTTCCTGTATTACATTTAAAGTCTCTTACCCATCTTGAATTAATTTTTGTATATGGCAAGAGATACGGGTCTGTTTCATTTTCTGCATGTGGCTATCCAGTTTTCCTAGATATCCAGTTTTCCAGATCCAGTTTTCACCATTTATGGAACAGCACTTCCTTTCCCCAATGTATGTTGTTGTCTGCTTTGTCAAAGATCAGTTGTTTGTAGGTAGACAGTTTTACATCTGGGTTCTCTATTCTGTTCCATTGGTCTATGTCTTTACTTTTATAAAGGCACCATGCTGTTTTGGTTATTCTAGCATTGTAGTACAGTATGCCTTCAGATTTGTTCTTTTTGTTTAAGGTTGCTTTGGCTATTTAGTTTCTTTTTGATTCCAAATGAAGCACAGAATTATGTTTTCTAGATCTGCAAGATATGATGTGTAAGTACTACACAAATAAACTGGAAAATATAGAAGAAATGGATAAATTCCTGGAAACACACGACATCCCATAAAAATCCCTAACAAAATACTAGCAAGCCAACTTCAAGAGCACATGAAAAAAATAATTCATCATGATCAAGTGGGTTTCATCCTAGGGATGCAAGAATGGTTCAATATACGCAAATCAATAAATGGGCTTGGCTACAAAAACAGAAGTAAAAATGAAGACCATATGATCATCTCAATAGATGCAGAAAAAGCATTTAATACAATCTAGCACCCTATCATGATTAAAAACTCTCAACAAACTAGACACAGAAGGAATATACCTTAAAACTGTTAGTATTAAAGCCATATATGACAAACCCACAGCCAACATCATACTGAGTAGGAAAACCTCCTAAGAACTGGAATAAGACAAGGGTGCCCACTGTTACTGCTTCTATTCAACACAGTACTGGAAATACTAGCCAGAGCAATCAGGCAAGAGAAAGAAAGTGTATCCAAATAGGGAAAGAGGAGTTCAAACTGTCACTTTTCACTGATGATATGATCTTATATTTAGAAAACCCCAAAGATTCCACCAAAAGACTCCTAGAATTAATAAGTTCTATAAAGTCTCAGTTTACAAAAATCAATGTATACAGTAGAATTTTTATATACTAATAACAGTAAAGCTGTGATTCAAAGCAAAGACTCAATACCATTCACACTAGCTACAAAGAAAATAAAATACCTAGGAATATACTTAACCAGGAAAGTGAAAGATCTCTACAAGGAGAACTACAAAACACTGATGAAAGAAATCACAGCTGACACAGACAACTGAAAAAATGCTCATGCCCATGAATTGGTAGAATCAGCATTGTTACAATGTCTACACTGCTCAAAGTGATTTGAGTACTATTTCTATCATTATTTATCCACTTACCAGTCTAAAGATATGAATTAAGTTTCTTCACAATAGGGTTTTTCTAATGTTCCTTTACTTCTATAGTTTTGTTTTATGATTTTATGTTATTCTTGGTACATAAATATTACAAACCTTATAACTAACACTCTTTAGCACCATGAAGTTGCCTTTCTAATATATCATAATGTTTTTTTTTTTTACATGACTTAGACTTTTATAGCTCCCTGAATCCTTTTGTGTGTTGGTTGGTTTTAAATAACATGATAAAATTTTGTATTTAAAAAAATCTCTGAATCAATTCATTTTATTGGCTTTAAAAAATGTTTGGATTTTGATTTTTTTATCCAAACTAAAATTCTTTCTCTCACATTCATGCAAGCATTCCCTTTCTTTCTCTGAAAAGTTTCAGCTCATTTAAGACAAATATATATTTGCATTTGTTTTGTCGTATTGTTCTAAAAATGTACTTTCTCTTTTAAGGTTTTATTAAATAAAGGTGTTTAAGATTTTTTGGAGTGTTAAGAGAAAAGATTGGCAGCTTAAGAGTAAGGCCATTTATTTATCTAGTGAATATTTACTGAATATATGCTCTGTGTCCATTACCCTTCACTGAACAGACATAGAAGAATCTGTACTTTATGGTGGAGCTTCTTTTATGTAGATCAATAGAATAAGTAAACTATGTATGTGTCTCCTTGTGGATAATAAATGGTAAGAAACAAAAAATAGAGTACAATGGGAGAAAATCGTCATGACTATGAATGACTTAGGGGGGTCTCGATTTTATTTAACAAATAGTAGGGATAAGTAGATATCACTGAAAAGATAATATTTGAGCAAAAACTTGAATGAGGTGAGGGGATTAGTTGTAATTGGAAGGGAGTCCAGCAGAGCCAATTACTCTACCTGAGAAAAGAAAATGAAAATTGGTGACAATATACATGGAATCTTGAGTTAGAATGTGTTCATGCCCGATTTTGTTAGAGAAATAGGAAATGAATATTATCATTTGAGGGATATGTTAAAGATATATTGGAGTTGGGAAAATGTGGAAGAGTCATTGTGGGAAAGAAAAAGGGAGCCAACTAAGAATGAAAAGTCTTATGCCTAGCAAGAATATTACACTTGGAGATGGAAATACCTTCAAAATTATATCAAATATTCTCTGTGTTGCCTTCTTGTTTGCTATGTTGTAAATGCCATTATGGATATCTTAGCATGGCTATAAAGCATTTTGAATGGTATTTTAAAAGTAATGCCTAATATAAGCAATATTATTGGATAGAATTTAATATTTTGGGAGTTTAGTATTTTCCAGTGGGAGTTTAGAGTATTACCAATCATTGAAAGCAATTCTGATTGAAATCACAAATCAGATGGCATTTGGGCCATAGTATTAATGTCTTACTCTTGAATTTTTATGTCATTAATAACCACACATACCATATATGTGATACAGTGCAGTTTGTTTTCACAGTTGTATTTTTAATATTTTTTTCCAATACAGTGGCATATTCCATAGAGATGCTTCAACAACTAAGATACACTGTAAGGTTGATAGATATGAATTATGTTAAATTTACTTGCAATGAAATTGAACAGCTGACCCAAAGTCTTAGGTTTACAGAAGTGAATATATTGTACATTATTTTTTATTTCTTTTGGGGTTGATTTTTCTCTGATTTGTAATAAAATAGATTAATGGGCCCAATTCTACTATTGATTAAATGGATTTGACTCCGCCCTTTACCAGAAAAATCACAATAGCAATCAATTTCAGATCAGAAGCTTTAAAATAAAAATGAATGACTGTTCATTCATTTTTAGAGGCGGAACTAGGCAGTGATATAGCAGGAGACTTATTTAAGTTCAAATGATTAAACGTAGTGATCATCTTTAAGATGCTGCCACATGTTGATAAACAAAATAGGTGCTATTAAATTATAAAAATACCTTGTGTGAATTTTTTTAAAATTCTTTAAGTATTAATTGCATACCTATTATTGGCAAGCATTATTAGCTTGTCAAAAGATATGTTGAAGTCCTAACCCCTGGTACCTATGAATGTGACTTTATTTAGAAATAGCACACTTCCAGATGCAATGCATATTAGGTCACAATCTAGTGTGGCTGGTGTCCTCATAAGAGGAGGGAAATTTGAACATAGATGTGCACGATGAGGAGGACAGCCATGCGAGAACAGAAGCAGAGATCAGAGTGATGCAGCTGCAAGCCAAGGAATGCCAAGCATTGACAGCCACCATCAGAAGCCAGAGCAAGGCAAAGTAGGATTTCTCCCCTATGGGTTTGAGAGGAAATGATCCTGCTGTGATTTTGGACCTTGAACCTCCAGAACTATATTTGAGTTGTTTTAAGTCATCTAGATTATAGTACTGTGTTATGGCCACCCTGGGAAACTATAATAATAGAGCTATTATATACTGTGATAGGCTCTGGAAAAAGCTAAATAGTTTCATCAATTTGTGAAGTAAACTGATGTAACTTCTCATTCAGATGCAATCGAATATATTTATTTATTTCAGTCTTTAAGGACAAGACACTTTGGTAACCACTAGGGATAAACAAACTTAGAAAACAGTAAATATATTTAGGGAACTTGAAATATTAGAAGGAAAATAAAGCAAGCATACAAACAATTCAGTAGGAGTGAGATTTGTCCTATTTGTGACAGTGGTGCAGATATGATGCCATATGAATTTCAAGTGAGAAAGAGACTATCTTTGCTGGAAAAGATTCATGGAAAAGGCAGCACTTGCACTAAGCTGAAAAGGATTGTTTGGATTTGAGCATACAAAATTAGAAGAACTTGAAGAAGTAACCATGTAGACAGAACCACTGAGACAGAATGCACATGTGAGTAAAGAGTTAAATACCTGGGATCTCGAGTCTAGTAGTCTAACATTTCTTTGGTGCAAGTGCACTGGGCAGGGTTTTGAGGTTGAAACCATGTTCTTGCATTCCTTTCCCATGGGCTCAAGCCTCTGAGTAGGGAGGTTTTTCTGTAAGCCTTATCCTTAGGGCAGAGATAAGAGTAAAACAAAGGAAAAAAAAAAACAAGGAGCTGAATTCTTTACTTCTGAAAGTCTATAAACATGTCAGAGACAATGTTCTGAAAAGACAGACTTTCAATTGCACGAAACTTATGCTTGAGACTAAAGTTTTACTTATTTTATTTTTTCCTTTAATTGCCAGAAGCTTCCATTTGAATATCAAGAGCCAGAGCCTGTTGAAGTTAGAGCCAAGAATCACAGCATAGGAAAGTGAGGTTTAGGCTGATTATTGCATGGGAGGAAAGATCACAAAGCAATGTGACTAGACCCTAGAAACAGTAGTCTCTGGGAAGTGCCCAATCTCCTGCTTTTTGGACCAAGCCCCAAAGAGTGGAGGAGATGATGTAAACCCTATTAAAGAAAAATTTATCCAAACACTTGTTAAAGACAGAAAGGCAGACTTTATTCAAAGGGGAGTCATGGCAATAGGTATAGGGAACATTGCAGCAGTGTCTTACAGTGTGGAAGAGAGATTGGACTCCACTCTGAGTCCAACCAGGAGAAATGGAGATTTATAACCAAGGAGCAGAGTGGGGGCCAGTGGATGGAAAATGACTAAGAGAAAATATCAAGGATAAGGGTGTTTCAGATTAAATAGGCTTGATATGATTATTGCTGTAGGCAGACCAGGGTGATAAGATACTGAGGGTGGTCAGATATCAAAGGTGGGGAATTTTCCCTAAACTGACTTAGCAAGATTCTCTCTCAAACTTGATGCCATGGGGACAAGGAGGGAAGACCAAGGTTAGGGTAGTCAAGCAACGGGACTCAGAGGAGCTCAACTAAAATTTTGGTCAAAGGACAAAGTTTTTGTCAACCGCAAGATATGAGGAAAAAAGACTAATTGTTTGACTTCCCAGTGTAATCAGTGGCAAGCCTTATGGGGGAAAAAACACTGTCCAAAATTGTACCCAGGATTAGAGTGGCTGAAGGAGATTCTTAGATCAACATCAGGACAATCTTGCAACCTCTCAGAGCAGTGTGGGAAAATAACCAAGATTCTTGAGAACCCAATCCTGACAAGAAGGTAACAAAAGAGGATTTAGAGCTGGGACAAAGAGAATGCAGATTATGTGGTTTTGGCCTGGTAACTTAAATTTGGCATGGGCTATAAACTGGGTAAGTGAAGGCAATGAGAGTAATGTGGACCAGATGGAGATGAGCTACCTTTTGGTGCAGACCAGAGAAGCCAGAAGATGGCATGCAGCCTAGATGCCCCTTCTTCTAATGCTAGGATGATATACAACTCCACTTCCCACCCCAGGTTTTAGATGACTCAGAGAGAAGTTAAGAAGGAGAACCACACTTGTGCATGTGTGTGTTTGAGGGAGGTGGAATTTTAAGACACCCACTTTTAAAACAGAAGTAATTTCAGTACCATAAATTAGTAGAATTAAGCATTTTTGACATCATGGAATCTCAAGAACAATAGTTCCAGTTATAGATAAACTTATATTTTACATATCTTATTTTGTGGACTGTTTTGACATGGAGATGAAATAAATGATAATTCACCCAAGGTCCTATATTTAAGCCAGGAGTGATTGCTGATAAGGAGTTACAGTTAAGATAGAACACCTGAGACTGGGTAATGTATAATGAACAGAAATTTATTTCTCACAGTTCTGAAGGTTGGGAAGTTCAAGATCAAGGGGCTAGCATCTTGCAAGGGCCTGTTTGTTGTGTCATCCCATGGAAGAGAAAAGAGGGCAAGAGAAAGGAAGAGGCGGGGGAAGAGCTCCCCCTTTTAGAACAGCACCAATCCTACCTGTCAGGGTGGAGATCTCACGGCCTAATACCCTTTTAAATTTCAACATAAGTTTGGGAAGGGAAGAATACTTAATCCATAGCAAATACCATCTTTGTGTCAGATACTATACTGAATACTTTTATATTGATCTTCCCATGTAATCTTCAGGCAGCTTTATGCTTATTGGTCACATGAAGGAACTGAAACTCGCTGGTGTTTAATAATTTGAGAAATATAGTCACAATTGTTGTCAGAACCTGTGTTGGTCTGAGACCTATAGTCATTCTCTTCAAAGCATATTCCATATTGCCCAAACTAAATTCTTTATATAAAAATGGCTATAGTTGGAGGTGAATTGTTAGTATTATTTCATTGTTTCCTCCTCTGTAGTTTTCACTGTTTTTGAATTTCAGTCACAATGATTACATATATTTCTCCTTATTCTTTCTTTGTTTTCAGACTTCCTGTCTTTGCCTATAAATTAACCTAAAGCATTATATTCAAGGACAATGGCAAGTTTTGATAAGTCTCCGCTTATGGAAATCCCACCATGATTGTCATCATCCAACTGCATGAAGTATTTCTCCTTGACAGAAGTTACAAATGTATGCTTGCCTATAACATTTTACAGAAGCAATCTGGTTGTTATATATCTTCCAGTACACACATGTAAAGAACACATTGTCCTTGAAACAGTCGTCTTCTGCCAGTAAAAATGAACGGTAATCAATCCATTTTGGTTGCTGTGGTCTTGCTTACTACTGATGTCAAAATTTAGTAAATTCAGGAAAACCACCAACAGTTTGTAATAATTCTGTCAAAATCACAGGTGATTTTGAGTTATTAATAGAAACAATGAAGGTGCTCAATGTGATAGCCATGTGATTAGCTCAAACAAAATGCGATTATTAGTATTAATTACAAAGATGGCTAAAATATCACGTTCCCTAAACCATGTTTCATATCAGCTCTTATCTTTTGACTATAATAGATACCGTTATATAGCTATATATATTTAAAATAGGTTCTCCTAATTTAATCTCTGAATAACATTCAAAATATTATAATAAGATAGTGTAGCTTTTTCTTGAGAGAAAAATACAAAGACATAAGACTGAGTAGTTAATCTCTAAAATTATTTTTTTAGTAATGGTAAGTCAGGCATAATTTGATAATTTTAACACAATTATTTACATTTTGATATCTATACTTTAACAGCTTCTGTTTCTGTTTGGTAAAGAACTCTTACTTGACATGAAGAAAATTCTGAAATGACTTCTATGATTGTCTTTTTCTATTCAGAAATATTATTTGGTGGTAATTACACAAAATAAACTGAATAAAAGTACCTCCAAAAGAGTAGATCTAGCTTGCTCTATTCGGCACAGATGAAACATTGATTTGAATGTTTTCTCAAATCTTTTTTATACCTAATCTTTCAGTCTTAATATTTCCTTCGCTCAAATTCTGCTTTAAACGAATAAATATGTAGAATACCATTTTTTTCATATTTATGTAGTCTTAGATTACATCTATTATTCAAATCCCTGCAAAGTTATTTTTTTACAACTTGCATTTTGCTACTGTGGTGAATATTAAAATCTAACATTGCCTTTCAGGATTAATGTTTAATTCAGAATGTTTCAAACTGGGAGAAAAGTAATTTAATAGACATGCTATATGTCTATATATGTGTGCAGGCTTAAAACTCTCCACACCTTGTCTTTGGAAAAAAAAAAAAAAAGCCTAATCTTTATCTGTAGTTCTTCCAGGCCATACTGTTAGGTGAGTAGGCACAGCAGGCAGGGTTCAAGGGAGCAGGATGAGTCTGATGTGGGAAAACAAGGTCAGTACCAGGGGAGCAATGTTTATATACATCCAATGAAAGGTGAGTATAAGGCCATCAATAGCACATGAAGCAAGTGATAAGGAATCCTGTTGACAGAGTAGAGAACTCAAAAGAAGAATAACGAAAACACCAGGTCTTGGCCCTGAACATAGTGAGGAGCTCAAGACCATTCTCAATGGGTTCTGATTTTGAAGTCCATACCAAAAGGTTATAATAGATAGGGTTGGGATAGAAAAAAATATTTCGAGAGAAAGAATCTTGAAGAAGCTATACATAGCCTCAGATTCTATTTTGGTATGTGACTGTTCTTTTAAAATGTTTTACTATTTTGGTTTTGTGGATCGTGCTTGTAATTTTTTATTTCTCCTCTAATTACTAAAGCTTTGGAATTGTGAATTTCTTTTGCAAAATTTTCTAAATGACAAAAGAAAGTTTAAGGTAGGAACTGAGAAGTACATATTATGCCTCACACAGGTAAGTTACTGTCAGTCAGTCTGGTTACTTTGCACCCAACTATTTGAAGCTATCACAGTTGGAAAGTTAACTTATGGTCACTAATCAATTTATTCTTGTTGCTTAGAGCAAAATCTTCTGAGATTGCCACCTATAAATTATCTTGGTCATTGGTAAAGCAAATAACTCTAAGATTCCCTCAAATTGACCCTAATGTGCACAACGGCAGGTTATTGGAGAAGTTGATTCATTAGAAATTAGAGAATACTCTCTGAACTGCTCAGCCCAATTGAGATTATCTAAAATAGGTAAACAAACCAAACCAATGTAGATTTGATTCCATTTATTCTTAGTAAGGATGCTGATACTTCTAGTGACCACAGTGTACAGAATATTTTGGGTTACTCATAATCAGGTGCTTAATACCTGAATATTTCAAGGGACCACAGCTTGAAAATTTAATAGAAACTCTTAAATTTTAAACCAGATTTTTTATTGAAAATATATCTCTAATTTACATGACTAACCAATGCTTTAAAAATGATCATTTTAGTTACCCTGTAACTAAATTGATTCACTAAAGTAAATTTTCAATTAAAATATATTCACATTCCCATAAAACCTAATTTATATTTCTTCAAGAACTATTCATTACTGGAATTTACAATAGTTCATTTCTTTGGCAAATAGTAAATATGGGGATGTAAATAATGGCACATAGCCACCCCAGAAAGATACTTTGTCTTAATTTGTTAGTACACAGAGATTTTTCTCAGTGCCTAAACTACCCCTTTTTTCATATTGGTGCTTTCAGACCTCAGATGCAATGTGGTGAAATTTATTCTTTACTACATCCATTTATTCCATTATTTAATATATCTTGAGCAGTAATAGACATTGAAGCAATTGTTAGATATTGGAACTTCAAAACAAATAATAGAAGGTTCCAAGGAGCATACAGTGGAGTAATTGCTATGTTACCAGCTAATAGCTATCACACTATATTAACAGCTACATTTATCGAGTGTCAAGCACTTTGTGTGTTAGCTCATTTAATGTGAACCTTTTTATCATGAAACTCTCACTGTACAGATGAGAACAATGAGTCACACAGAGAGTAATGAGCTTCAAGTCACACAACTAATAAATATCAGAGCCAATATGTGAACCCAGGAGGTCTAGATCCAATGTGTGTGCTGTAACCCACTACCCAAGAAAGCAAATGCACAGAGTGTTGTTGGAGCGCAGAGAAAATCCATGTCAGCTGGGTGTTTGGCAAAGGGATAAGAAGAAGAGCTCTCTAACCAGTGGGAACTACCTGCCTAATAGCACGAGGAATAAAGTCTGTGTATTTGAGGATGGCAAGCAGTTCCATGGGGTTAATCAGAAGTGTTCATGTGGGAAAATTTCAGGAAACAGACCTAGAATTTTAGGGCAAGCATCAAGACACTATTGACCTTAGGTTCTAATCTAAGTAATGTGAACTTTATTCTGGAAGCTGTGGGGAACTATTGAAATATTTTAGGGGCTTTAGGCAAGGCAGCAATATGATCATACTTGCCTTTTAGAAAGGTCATCCTGGCAGCAGTTTGGAAGATAAGTTGAAGAAAGGATAGTTGGGGGACAATTGAAGTCAACCAAGCAAGAGTTGATGAGAACCCAAATAGAAGTATTGATATGGGAAAGAAAAGGAGACAACAGTAAAGAATGAGTACTTTTCATATTTAAAATAACTATCATTCATCATGTGCTTTCTATGTGCATTCTACTTGGCACATCTCAATTCCCAAGTACTTCTATGAGAGATTTCATTATTGATGTTTTATAATGAGCCGATAAGGGCTTAGAGTGGTTAAATAGCCTACCTAAGATTATATAGCCAGTCAGAGATAGACTTGAGATTCAGAAATTCAAATCTATGGCTTATACTCTTTCTAATCTGTGATGTTGCTGTAATGAGAGTCTTTGAAGATAAAAAAATTCAGATTTCAAGGAAAACTGGTAGAAGACTACTAAATTAGAAACATGAATCTAGATTAACATTCATGTTTCTAGTATGGTATAATTTTGGTGTCATTTCACCAAAATATGGAGCAGGGAAATTCTAATAAAATTTTCCCAAAGAGATGTTTATAATTGCTGTATTAATTTATTATGCCACATTCTTCAAACTTTCATCTGGCATTAGGCTCCTCATCTCCACTATTAACAGCTCTTGATAGGATCAGCAATCATGTTCTGTCTCTAAATTCAGAGAATGTTTTAATACTTAATCTGCTTCTCGGTAAACTCAGCACTATTTTCCACTTTCTTACATTACAATATTCTCATCATTTGAAGTTCCTGTAAAGATACCAATTGATTTTCTTCAAAGTCTCTGGACCATTAAATATTGACAGTTGTAGAACCTCTGCTCATCTGATATTTTTCTCCACCTTCATGACTTCAGTTATTACCCATACAGAGTTAACAGTTGCAATTACCCAGGTCTCTTCTGTGATAATCCCTTCTTGGCAATCACAATGGCATCCCAAATATAAGAGATCCAGAAAATTAAACTCACAGCATTCTCCCTCACTTATACACCTTTTCAGTTCTCAATATCTCTGTGAATGGTGAATGGCACTATATTCTATTTGTTTCTATCTTCAAGGAATTTAGCAGTCATCTTGGACAGAATATTTTTCCCAACCTACATCTCAACCATCATGGAGTCTTGTCCAACATACTTCCTAAACATTTTTCAAATCAGATTTTTTTTATTTAATATTCATGGCCAACACAACATTCCCTGCTATACTCATTGCTGGCATGGGATTCTCAAAAGTCTGTAGACAGATCTCCCCAATCTTCCCTAAACTTTCCTTTAATTCACTCTCCATAGTATATTGCAGAGTGATTCATCAGAAATACATTTTTGATCATGTTCCCCCCTTTACTTAATAACCTTTAAGGATACATATTGCCCTTAGGATAAAGGCCAGAATTCTTATCAAGGCGTTCAGGGCCTTGCATCATGAAACTTCTACCTTCTGCTCCCGTACTGCTCTTCTTCTATTCTCTTGTCCAATCCCACAGACCTTTTTCCTGTCCTTCATACTATTTGTATATATTGCTCCTTTCAGTTGAAACACTCTTCTTTTCCCTCTTGACTAGGTATTTTCTACTCATTGTACCATTTTCAGTTTACATATTGCTTCTTCTAGGAATATTTCTCAGATCTCCTTATGTCAAATGCCTCTCTTAAAGGAACTTATAACACTGTATTAGCTTTCTACTTTTGCAATTTTTTATTTTTGTAGTATTTTGGTAACCATGGATTAATATCTCTACCCCTTTTGCATCTATCTCCCCCCTTCTTACCTATGATGGGATTTGGATTTCCCTTGCTCATCACTGTTTCCTTAGAATCCTATAGTGCTTGACGCTTGGTAATACTCAATTAACTCACTTAATTCATATAATAATCTAACATAACAAGTTTTCATTGTACAAATTAATGAAGACTATGTATTATTCTAGCATATAAATCATACCCTCTCTAAATTTCTGTCATTTTGTGGATACTCAGTTTTATAGTGAAGCCCCTTTATATTCAAACTTCCCCAGTAACTTGCAGAAATCTCAATGCCTTAGAGCTGCATTGTTCAATCTAGAAGCCACAACCACATGTACCTATTAAAATGAAAATACAAATGCAAGTCCCCAGTTGCAATAGCCACATTTTAAGTACTCAATAGCCATGTGTGGCTAGTGATTACCATATTGAACAGCATAGATATAGAATGTTTCCATCATTATAGCAAGCTGCATAGGATAGCACTGCTTTAAAGAAAGATCAAAAAGAATTATTCATTGAAATGTTAGCTTTCCATTTGACACGTTTAATATAAATGCTAGTGGATTGGATTTATAGATCTAAGTTGGATTTACACATCCAGTTTTCTGAAACATGTTTCACGGCTAAAAAAAGTTGCTTTTCTACAAAGTCTGTCTTCTATTTGTAGATAAATTTCTGTACCAAATCTCAACACAAAGATGTTATGTGCATATTGGGGGGAGGGAGTTTGTGTATATGTATGGTTGTGTGTATGTATTATGCTTAAAGATAATATATTCAGATTTTATTATATCATATTACAGGTTAAGTCAGAAGCAGTAGATATGAGAGGGATGATATTATGGGAAGGATATATTGATGTACAAGGGACATGGAAAAAACCAACTAAGGCAACTGGGGAGGAAAAAGACAAATGATGTTGAAGTACTGAAAAGGACAATAACTCTAACTCCAGCCAATTTGAAATAAAACATTTTAAGCACATTGGACTACATCTAGGATTTGTTCCAAGTATATTTTGGTCTGATTTGGTGGATAGAGGCCTTCCTAGGCAATGGCTCTTTGATGCCCTTCCCTTTGACTTTGAATTGCCTACTAACCTCAAAGAAATGACCTAAACTTGCTCTAGTTCTTTTTTTATTAATTTAAAGTTTTCCCCTATGGTTTTTATAAGGAAAAAATGCTTTTCTTTGTCCTGCCAAAAACTTTAGAAACAATAAACAGAACTAGTCATCTCCCTCAAAACTCAGACAGAAACAAAATAAACTCCTTTGTAGCTGAGTACTATTTTTCTCCATCCATGATGAAGTTTTTTTTTTCAATGAAGCATAAAAGGGGATAAAAGACACATATGCAGAACTTCCAGCCCCACACAGAGACCAAAATATCACAGATTAATTGTTTCAAACTTCAACTCAGTTTTAAAAATTATGTTATCTAAATGGTGTGGGTAATTTTCAGAACATTTATGCTTTCCATTTAAAATTATAATATAGTCCCATTGTCAGATGACAATAGTGGACTTATGGTCCCTAGCAGATGAACACGTTTGAATTGTAATCAAATTCTAACACCTTGAACTTTGCAATGCACTCTGGCTGCTACCCCACACAGAAAATGCAACTTTTGCATTTATAGGGAGTGTGTGAGGACTATGAGACACCAAAGGTGTCATGCAACTTGCTAGACATATCTGTTTTATTACTAAAAATAAAATTCTATACTTATATACATTTTCATAGATGTAGTTTTACAAAACATAAAGGTAAGTGTAAATATGGTTATAGTAACTCAAAAATTCTTCCAAATTGAATGCCATCTCTTCCTCTTGAAAATGCAAAGAATCACATTCTGATTAAAGAGGGATGTGACACAGTGAAAGAACATTTGTTGAGATCAGATCTGAGTTAGAATCTTCATATCATTAGAATCTTCATATCATTATTTAATATTTTGGATATTTACTTCTAGTCCTATTTCTTTGTCCATTAAATGGGGCTAGAAATCCTATATTCCATGCTGTTTTAAGAACAGGGACACGATATGTACAATGTAATGCAAATGGTCAGTATTGCACACAAGCTGGCCATCTTCATAATGTTATAGTGACATTGTCATAATCATGAAAAATGTACATTCTCCTTTTCCATATAGGTTAGAATATCATGTACAGAAGTTGACTGTACCTCATTCATCCTGTTATTCTTAAAAAATAATTTATAAATTGTGTTCAACAGTTTTTGAATTTAATTATAACTGTTAAAAGCCATTTGTTCTATTCTACTTTGCATTGAAGATTTTTTAATATGATAACTTTGTATCTTTGCCTTGATATGACCTTCATGAGACGAGTTAGACTTTGTCTTTATTTGTCCTCATGCTTAGCATATTATTCTGGAAATATCTAGGATTTACAAAACATTAATTTGTAGAGTCATTCTCTTTAAACAGTTCCATCATTAATTTTCCTATTTTGGTTAATGATTTCTTTGTTACAAAACCCTCATGGCCATCTCTTTTTCTTACTCTTGTTCTTATCCAAAATCCAATCAGAATTTAAGCTGTATCAATTATCTTCTCACAATGTTTT